>NW_026478556.1:0-129467 GCF_026875155.1 Cherax quadricarinatus | reverse complement strand
GGCCTCCAATATTTTCTTATTAATTGACAGTACCACGGTGAGTAAATCCCTAAAGCGCCCTGACATTTACCACCGGCGGCGTTATTTCCAAACCCCAGCGTCCCTGACATTTGGGCCACGGTGATGTTTATTCCACATCCAGCCTCCCTACAGTAGCCACGGTGGCGTTATTCCCACCCCACCCTTTCCTGACAGTAGCCACGGTGATGTTATTCCCACTCCAGCCTCCTGACAGTAGCCACGGGGGCGTTTTTTTTCCACTCCAGCCTCCCTGACAGTAGCCACGGGATGAATTTATTCCACTCCAGCCTCCCTGACAGTACCCCACGGTGGCGTTATTCCCACTCCAGCCTCCCTGACAGTAGCCACGGTGGCGTTATTCCCACTCCAGCCTCCCTGACAGTAGCCACGGTGGGGGTTATTCCCACTCCCAGCCCCTGACAGTAGCCACGGTGGCGTTATTCCCCACTCCAGCGTCCCTTGACAGTAGCCACGGCGGCGTTATTCCCACTCCAGCCTCCCTGACAGTAGCCACGGTGGCGTTATTCCCACTCCAGCGTCCCTGACAGTAGCCACGGCGGCGTTATTCCCACTCCAGCCTCCCTGACAGTAGCCACTTTGGCCCGTTATTCCCACTCCAGCGTCCCTGACATTTAGCCCACGGCGGCGTTATTCCCACTCCAGCCTCCCTGACAGTAGCCACGGGGGTTTTTATTCCCACTCCAGCCTCCCTGACAGTAGCCACGGTGGCGTTATTCCCCAAACTCCAGCCTCCCTACAGTAGCCACGGTGTCGTTATTCCCACTCCAGCGTCCCTGACAGTAGCCACGGTGGCGTTATTCCCACTCCAGCCTCAATGACAGTAGCCACGGTGGCGTTATTCCCACTCCAGCCTCCTTGACAGTAGCCACGGTGATGTTCTCCCCACTCCAACCTCCTGACAGTAGCCATGGTGGTGTTATTCCCACTCCAGTTTCCCTGACAGTAGCCACGGTGATGTTATTCCCACTCCTCCCTCCCTGACAGTAGCCACGGTGGTGTTATTCCCATTCCAGTCTCCCTGACAGTAGCCACGGTGATGTTATTCCCACTCCAGCCTCCCTGACAGTAGCCACGGTGATGTTATTCCCACTCCAGCCTCCCTGACAGTAGCCACGGTGGTGTTACTGAGTTGTACTCTTCTGTGTTACTGTACTGTTCTCTTCTGTGTTTCTTTGCTTACTCTTCTGTTATTGTACTCTTCTGTGTTACTGTACTGTACTGATCTTCTGTGTTACTGTACTGATCTTCTGTGTTACTACTGTACTGATCTTCGGTGTTACTGTACTGTACTGATCTTCTATGTTACTGTACTGGTCTTCTGTGTTACTACTGTACTGATCTTCTGTGTTACTACTGTACTGATCTTCTGTGCTACTGTACTGTACTGATCTGTGTTACTGTACTGATCTTCTGTGTTACTAGTGTACTGATCTTCTGTGCTACTGTACTGTACTGATCTTCTATGTTACTGTACTGGTCTTTTGTGTTACACTGTACTGATCTTCTGTGTTACTACTGTACTGATCTTCTGTGGTACTGTACTGTACTGATCTTTTGTGTTACTTTACTGATCTTTTGTGTTACTGTACTGATGTGTGTTACTGTGCTGTACTGTTCTTGTATGTTACTGTACTGATCTGTTGTTACTACTGTACTGATCTTCTGTGCTACTGTACTGTACTGATCTTTTGTGTTACTTTACTGATCTTTTGTGTTACTGTACTGATGTGTGTTACTGTGCTGTACTGTTCTTGTATGTTACTGTACTGATCTTGTGTTTCTTCACTGTCCACTCTCTTCATCATAATTCCGTTGTCATCACCGTATCATGTTCCTCACTCTACGATCATCTCTCTCGTTGCCCTTGTAGGGAATCGTCATTGTCATTGGGAGATGACCTCTGAACGATGGGGACCTTTCAAATGTCAGTTTTACCTCCACTGTTAATTGGCTGTCAATTCTTCACTAATTACGATTCAATCAGAAATTGCCTTTCTAAATTTTCATCATTTGTTCTTCCACAAGTAGTTATCCTTTCACCTTCAGTTATCATTCCTTACTATTGTTATTCTTTAACCAGTAATTTTCAACAAATCAATAGTTATCTTTCAACCAGTATCATTATTTTTTACCAGTACTTATATAATGAGTATCATGTTTCATTCCTCATTAAGTTATCCTTCGACCAGTTTTTATCCTTCAATTGGTAGTTGTCCCTTAGTCAGGAACTTAATTTTCAACCTGTTAGTTAACCTTCCACCAGTAGTTATTTTTCCCTACAATTCGTTTATTCTTGCACGCGGTAGATATTTCCTACTATCTTTAGTTATTCTTCCTCCAGAAGTTATTTTTTCCCACTTAGTTTCAATCAAGCAATAGTTATATCGTTTGACATTTACGAGTTTTATCTTTATATCAGAGCTAGCTTCCACCCATAGCTTCATTGCACAAACATTTTATCATTCCTCCAGTTGTTATCCCTCCATCAGAAACAAATCGTTCAACCAGTAGTTATCCTTCCACCAGTAACTATCTTTCCATTAAAAAATTATCTTTCTACCATTAGTTATCCCCTTTCCCTCTCTTGCATCCTTCCACCATAGTTATTCTGACACTAAAACACGAATAACCCGCATTAAGGAGAGAGGAGCTTATGACGACGTTTCGGTCCGACTTGGACCATTCAGACCGAAACATCGTCGTAAGATCCTCTCTCCTATGTGCGGGTTATCTGTGTATTCTTCCAGTCACGGAACTGTGCCTTTGTGTTTTCTGACGCCAGTTATTATCCTTCCAATGGTAAACCTCCTAACAGTATCTATCCAACTTAATTTTAAGTTTTTTTCACACTGACTCCTGTTTTGGCATCTGGGGATCATCAACCTACCTACTGGCCACCACCTGACTGTGTGGCATCTGGTATCATCACCCTACCTACTGGCCACCACCTGACTGTGTGGCATCTGGTATCATCACCCTACCTACTGGCCACCACCTGACTGTGTGGCACTCTGGTATCATCAACCTACCTACTGGCACCACCTGACTGTGGTGGCATCTGGTATCATCAACCCTAACCTACTGGCCACCACCTGACTGTGGCAACCTGGTATCATCAACCTACCTACTGGCCACCACCAAATGTGTGGCAACTGGTATCATCACCCTACCTACTGGCCACCACCTGACCTGTGTGGCATCGGTATCATCAAACCTACCTACTGGCCCGCACCTGACTGTGTGGATCTGGTATCATCACCCCTACCAACTGCCACCACCTGACTGTGTGGCATCTGTATCAATCCAACCCCTACCTACGGCCACCAACTGTCTGTGTGTCCTCTGTATCATCAACCTACCTACTGCCACCACTGCTGTGTGGCATCTGTATATCACCCTAACCTACTGGCCACCACCTGTCATGTGGCATCTGGTATCATCAACCTACCTACTGGCCACCACCTGACTGTGTGGCATCTGGTATCATCACCCTACCTACTGGCCACCACCTGACTGTGTGGCATCTGGTATCATCACCCTACCTACTGGTCACCACCTGTCTGTGTGGCATCCTGGTAATCATCACCCTACCTACGGCCACCACCTGCACTGGTGGCATCTGGTATCATCACCCTACCTACTGGCCACCACCTGTCTGTGTGGCATCTGGTATCATCACCCTACCTACTGGTCACCACCTGTCTGTGTGGCATCTGGTATCATCACCCTACCTACTGCTACTGCAACCACCTTCTGTGTGGCATCTGGTATCATCACCCTACCTTACTGGTCACCCACCTGGTTTTTTTCTGTGTGGCATCTGGTATCATCCACCTACCTACTGGCCACACACCTGACTGTGTGGCATTCTGGTATCCATCACCCTACGTACTGGTCACCACTGTCTGTGTGGGATCTGGTATCATCACCCTACCTACTGTCACCACTTTCTGTGTGGGATATATATGGGGCTTAAAACTTCCTTAACCAGAATATTTGCATCCTACGATGAGGTCGCAGCTGGTGTTGCATAGTCACAAGGTCGAGCTTAAGAGTGTGACATTCCTTTTTGGTAAAATCTACTAATGGACTGCATTGCCCCGAATGCGTTTTGTTCTAAAATAGTAACTTAATACCTTTTCGAAGAAACATAAAGTTAAAACGAGTGAATTGTTAGGGAAGAATGAACTTCAGTGTTGCACTGTTGTACTACTGTCAGGGTCCAGACTCACACAAAAGCAAAATTACTCCTATCAGCAACTGCAAACGAATGGAGAGAGTAGAGAGAGAGAGAGAGAGAGAGAGAGAGAGAGAGAGAGAGGAGAGAGAGAGAGCGAGAAGAGAGAGAAGAGAGGAACCAAGATAAAAGCCTTCAACACACACACACACACACCAAACACAGCACACACACCCACACACACCACACACACCACACACACACACTACACACCTCTCACACACACACACCACACACCACACAACACACCACACACACCACCACACACACACAACCACACACACACATCACCTCACACTACTCACACACCACACACACCACACACACACACACCACAGCACACCACAACACTAACACCACACAAACACACACCTTACACACACACACACCACACACCCACACACCTCACACACACACACACACTCCACAACCACACCACACACACTACACCACACACACACACCACACACACACACCCACACACACCCCACCCCACCACACCACACACACACACCACACACACACACCACACACACAAACCACACACACAGCACCACCCCACACACACACCACACACACCCCAAACACACAAAACCCAAAACACACACACCACACACACACACACCACCCCACACAACACACCACCACACCCACACACACACACACCACACACCACACACCACAAAAACACACACACAACCACAAAACACACAACACACCACCCCACAACACACCACACACACAGGCCGCCGAGTCTGAGCCTAATACACCAAAAAATCGAAAAAAATATAAAAAAATTATTTAAATTTCTTACCGAAAAAATAGACCCAACGATCGGCAACATTTTGGTGTGTGCCTCGTCTCTGTACGATAATACATATAAAGCTACTTAATTATGACAATGGAAAAACTACGTCATCAGAAATGACGCGGGCCCCAGCTACGTCATAACAAAAACCCACGGGGCCCCCAGCGCGACTCGCTTCATAAAACAGAAATCACAGGTATTTTTTTTCCTTTTTTTGGTGTATTTTTTAGCTAGACCTTTCTAATAGTAACTGGCAACCATCAGGTTAGCGTGAGAAGGAGCTACTCACACCATAATCAAGTCAGTGCCGACGGAAGTCTGAAGAGAGAAGGAGTGTATCACTTTGTCTGACAGCTGAATAAACCCCTTTGGGGCGTTACTTTTTGCCTTTCATTGTATACATTTTTTGGTACACAAAAGCCTTGTAAAGAAGAAACAGTTTGGGCCCAAAAACATTAGCCACAAGAGGAAAAAGGCACATAGAAGCAATGATAAGGGCTATACAAGGAAAGTGAAACAGCAGCTGCTGTGGTTGGTGACGCCCCACGATGCTAGTACCACCACGTGGTGACGCCGCCACGATGCTAGTACCACCACGTGGTGACGCCGCCACGATGCAGACCACCACGGTGGTGACGCCGCCACGATGCTATACCACCACGGGTGACCGCCGGCCACGGATCTAGTAACACCACGTGGTGACCCCCCCCAGATTGCTAGTACCACCACGTGGTTTTACGCGCCACGATGCTAGTCCTACCACGTGGTGACGGCCGCCACGATGCTAAGTTACCACCCTGGTGCGCGCCACGATGCTAGTACCAAACCCCGTGGTGTGAGCCCCACGATGCTAGACCACCACGTGGTGACGCCGGCCACGATGCTAGACCACCACGGGTGACGCCCGCCACGATGCTATACCAACCACGTGGTGACCCGCCACGATGCGTACCCCACCCTCCTCTCAAACCACGGGCTACAGACGTTCGCTGACCCCAAAAACAACTAAAATTTTAATGGAAAAAAAGAAATGGAACAACAAAAGGAAGAGGAGAAAAGGGAAAAAAAAGGGGTACACCCTACGAGCCGGGGGGACATTAGATAATCATTTTTCCCCCTACATCCATCATGGGTACTAATTATTATGTTTTTTTTTGGGTAAATTTTTTATATTGGTAGGTAAAAAACTTTAAAAATTGGGTGAAAAATTACATGTATCGACAAAAAATACGGGGAAAATCCGGGGAATAATCAGGGGGAAAAAAATCACGGGGAAAACACTGGGAAAAACACGGGGAAAATCACGGAAAAACACTGGAAAAATAAAACGGGAATAATCACTGAAATAATCCTGGAATGGTTTTTGAGAATAAAATTTTTTTTCCCTTTTCGTTGATGGGGAGGATTGTTTGATTGTCCGCCACCAAGAATTTCAGGACAAAGGGACTTAAAATGGAACCAGGAAAAGTCTTATAACCATTCTACTCTAAATAAACTATAAAGGCACAAAGATTTTTAAAACCCAAATGTAATAAGTTCAATGTATTTGTTGATTTTTTTCAAAAGTGCATTTTTTAAAAAAATTTTTTTTTCTGAGGTAAAACCATTATTTTAACCATCATTTCTAAATTTTTTTAAAAAGTTATTCCGGGACCCGTTTAAACTTTGTAAGGAGTTGTCTTGGGTAAAAACCTTCAAAAATTTTTTTATAATTATGTAAAGTCAAAAAAAATTTTTTTAAAAAAAAGTCAAGACAAATAATATTTTTTTGGGTACCAAAAAAACATGTTTTTTGCATTATTTTAAACCATTAGCTGGTCAAGGCATTCTTTATCATTTTTTAACAACAATGATTTCGAGATTGTCACCCCCAAGGGGGTTCCTTAAAAGTTGGGAAAGGGGGGCCCTTTATTTTGGAATTGGATCTGTGCTCCATTCCCCAAAAGCCGAAAACCTTCCACATCCCCCCCCCCGGCGCTGTATAAACCTCCGGGGTAGTGCTTCCCCCTTGAATATAAAATAATAATTTAATTGCCAATATTGACTTGCGTTGCATAAGTTTTTCCATGTCCAATTTTTCCACATTTTTTTTTTTATAACTTTATTTAAAGGGCGTCTTGATGCAAAATTTTTACCACAAGGCTCATAAGCCTAAAGTCTCTGGTAAAAAAATCAACGAAATCGAGCAAAGGAAAAAAAAAAAAAAATTCAGCTGCCTATCCGCCTTCACGGGACACATCCTTATTCTAAACAAGATACACAATCCTTCACACCGGCAACATGTGACGAAGCCTACAAGTAGCAGCCTTGGTTTGCTTTCGTTGTAGAGGGTTGCCTACTGCTAAGTCAAAGCATGCGAAGGTATAAGAAGATTCCCTAACAACCTATAACAGGAACTTGCACCGGTAAGCCAGAGGCATATGGCGAAGTTCAAAAGTAGGCCAATTGCTAAATGGGAGGTGAACACAATAAGAAAGCGAGCATCAGGTAGAGTAGGCTCCAACACCTGGTAGTCCCTGGCCAAGAACAAAAGATTGTCTGCCTGATGAACTCATTCCACCTCTAAACCATCAGGATGGGAACCACCTCTTAACTAGTAGTCCAAAGAAAGCGGACGCCTTTGGCCGAGCACTTGCTACCCAAAATGGCACAGTTCCTGCTCCACCAAGGAAATCCTCTGGCTAACTGCAAGAACAGTGTCAAAAAAGTCAGTGGATGACAATAAAGCAGGAGGAATGCATATCCCCTCTAAATCGCTTGACCAAGAAAAAGGTTTGTGGGCTCTGACACGTTTGAGCCCAAGATTTTTCTGAGAAGATTGCACACCAGCTAGCAGCGCTCTAACTCCATCTTTCCGCACTGCCTAGTACAGTGTAAATGGCCTCTGTGAAAAAGGCAAATAGTCCCCTTGTACCCATAAAAACAGCAGAGCAAGAAAAAAAAAAAATCAGCAACTTACAAACCAGAGTCCCACTCCTTCAATCACTGGCAATACCTTGAGACAATAATCTCATGGCAATGACAGAGTTTATTGACTACCACTCACTACACTTTTGTGACCGTCAATATGGCTTCAGGAAAGGTACTCTGCTGCTGATCAGTTGTTAAACCTCTCCACTAAGTGGCACAATCACTGGTGAATCCCATGACAGCTGTTTTGGTAGCACTGGACATTGCTGATTCTTGGACTGGGTGTGGCACCAGGGCCTCTTGACAAAACTGAAAGCAGCTCGGGGAATTTCAGGCTCTACGTTATGTCTCCTCAGTGATGACCTCATGGGAAATGTCTAAGTGTAAGTTCTCAATGGAACAGAATCAGAAAGACTTCCTATTAGGCGAGTGTTACATCAAGGAAGCGATCTGGGAACCATTGTTATGGAAAGTCTACTTCAGTTACCTCATTCATACTCATCCAGAATCCCATGCATATGCAGAAGACTGCACTCTGACATCTCTTATCCAGGGAAGAAATGCCAGCTGCCCTAAGTTACATCAAAAAACAACCATCTACGAGGTATATCAGCCTTGGGGAAACCGATGGCAAGTAAACATTTTCAAGTGAGCAAAAGCAAATGAATGGTCTCTAGCAGTAAGTATGAATGGGAAAGTGGTTGGTACCTTGGGTTGAAAATTCACTCCAAACAGACCATGCAGAACAATGGGGAACGTTTGTAAATCTTGCAAACTAGCAGCAGGAAAGCTTTCATCACTTCGCCCTATCCGCATCTGCCTGACACAAGGGGTTGCAAGATACTGTATGAGGCGCCGGTTTACGCTCACTCCTTGAGTATCTCTACTTTCTTGGTTTGCCTGCCCCCACCCCCCTCTCATCGCGACTGCTTGACAGATAGAGAACAGAACAAGACGTCTCATCTCTCGCTCTGGGACCTATCCTGGATAGATCTGTATTGCAGCAGAGCCTTCAACACAGGAGTATGTGTGTGGGCCTTACTGTTATGTATACAAGGCCAACACCTGTGCAAAGTAATACCACACCTGGTTCCACTTCGAGGACAGCGAAATGGCAGCTTCTATCCCAAAAGACGGTATAAAGCGGCAACTTCACTCTGTCTGTTACCCTTCCCCGGAACATCCACTTCATGCTGAGATCATTATCCCAAGATGACACGAATCTGGAAACACATTCGTACAACATTATGATTCTACAAATAAAGTCAGTTGAATCAAATGAAAATGCTTGGCTCACAGATTGCTCCAACTTCATCCTGTTTCCTACTTGTATTTTTCATAACCAAAATTATTTGCAAATGTGCTGATGTAGGTACCGTTGTTAGCTTGTCAAGTAATCACAATTAATGCACATCACAAGTAGTCACAAGTAAAGCGCATAACATTACAAGTAATGCCTTAACATGAAAAATAATTGCGCTTAAATGACAAGAACATCACTTAACATCACATGTAATGCACTTAACATCACAAGTCAATGCACTTAACATGACCAAGTAATGCGCTTAACATGAAAAGTAATGAAATTAAAATGACAAGAAATCACTAACATCACATGTAATTGCACTTAACATCACCAGTAATGCACTTAACATGACAAGTAATGCGCTTAAATGAAAAGTAAAGCACTTAATAAAATGACAAGAGAAATGCACTTAACATCACCTGTAATGCACTTAACATCACCATAATGCACTAACCTCACAGAAATTCACTTAACATCACAAGTAATGCACCTCACCGTCATTGTTAGAGTTGACTGGGTATCATGCACAATGTGAAAGTTTGACTGGTTATCTAGCACAACGGGGAAAGTAGATTGGGTTATCTGCCACACTGAAATTTATTGGGTTAAACCAGCACACTAGAAGTTTGACTGGTGTATCTAGCACATCTTGGACAATGGACTGGGGTTACCTAGCACACTGGGAGAGTTGACCTAGGGTTCCTAGCTGCACTGGGAGAGATGGCTGGGTTTTCTTACCACACTGGAGAGTGGCGGGGTTATCTTACCACACTGAGAAAGTTGACTGGTTACCTAGCACACTGGGAGAGTTGACGTTGGTTACTAGCACACTGGGAGAGTTTTGACTGGAATACCGAAATACCAGTGTCTAGAGGTGACTTGGTTATCTAGCACAAACCGGAAGAGTTTGTTAGGGTTACCTAGCACACTAGGAGAGTTGACTGGGTACCTAGCACACTGGAGAATTGACGGGTTACCTACACACGAGAGTTGACTGGGTTTTCTAAGCACTCTGGGACAATTGAACTGCGTTATCAAGCGCACTGGAGAAATGACGATTAACGAGCATACTGGGAGAGTTACTGGGTTGTCTATCACACTGGAAGTTTCGACTTGGATTTCTGAATACAGTGGCAGTTTGACTGTGTTATTCTAGCACACCGGAAGAATTCGTTGCGTTACTAGCACACTAGGAGAATTGACTGAGTTACCTACACACTGAGAATTGACTGGGTTTATCTACCACGCTGTGAAAAGTTTACTAGGATATTTAGCACTCTGGGAGGGGGGGGGAGTTGAATGGGTACACCACACTGAAAAGTTGATTCTGGTTATCTAGCACACTTGGAGAGTTGACTGGTTATCAACACCTGGAGCAATTGAGTGTGTTATCTAGCACACTGGGAGAGTTGGCTGGGTTATCTACCACACTGGGAGAGTTGGCTGGGTTATCTACCACACTGGGAGAGTTGGCTGGGTTATCTACCACAGTGAGAAAGTTGACTGGGTTACCTAGCACACCGGGAGAGATGACTGGGTTACCTAACAAACTGGGAGAGTTGAGTGGATTACCTTGCAAACTGGGAGAGTTGACTGGGTTACCTAGCACACTGGGAGAGTACACTGGGTTATCTAACACATTGGGACAATTGACTGTGTTATCTAGCACACTGGGAGATTTGACTGTATTACCGAGCATACTGGGAGAGCTACTGGGTTGTCTATCACAATGGAAGAGTTGACTGGATTACCGAATACAGTGGCAGAGTTGACTGGTTTATCAGTCACTGAGTGGTGAGAGTCAGTCACTACGAGATCAGTCACTGAGTGGTGAGAGTCAGTCACTACGAGATCAGTCACTGAGTGGTGAGAGTCAGTCACTACGAGATCAGTCACTGAGTTGGTGAGAGTCAGTCCTACGAGAACATCCCCTGAGTGGTGAGAGTCCATCACTTACAGATTCAGTCACTACGGGACAGAGCGGCAGTATATATCACCGATCACAATAATTCGACAGTACAAACAAAATAGTAAACAGGTTTTAGAAAATCATTGCATTATCAATAAGTGCCGAGTCTGTGTTGGATCTCTCATGTCAAATAATCTGTGGTTGGATTCTCTCATGTCAAATAATTTCTGTGTTGGATCTCTCATGTCAAATAATTCTGTGTTGGATCTCTCATATCAAATAATTCTGTGTTGGATCTCTCATATCAAATAATTCTGTGTTGGATCTCTCATATCAAATAATTCTCTGTTGGATCTCTCATGTCAAATAATTCTGTGTTGGATCTCTCATATCAAATAATTCTGTGTTGGATCTCTCATGTCAAATAATTCTGTGTTGGATCTCTCATGTCAAATAATTCTGTGTTGGATCTCTCATATCAAATAAAACTGGGGTTGGATCTCTTCATATCAAATAATTCCTGTGTTGGATCTCTCATATCAAAATAATTCCTCTGGGATCTCTCATGTCAAATAATCTGTGTTGATTCCATATCAAATAATTGTGTGGATCTCTCATGTCAAAAAATTCTGTGTTGGATCCCTCATGTCAAATAATTCTGTTGTGGATCTCTCCATATCAAATAATTCTCGTTGGATCTCTCATGTTCAAATAATTCTGTGTTGGATCTCTCATATCAAATAATTCTGTGTTGGATCTCTCATGTCAAATAATTCTGTGTTGGATCTCTCATGTCAAATAATTCTGTGTTGGATCTCTCATGTCAAATAATTGCATTAAAAGCAAATTTGTCGCAGTTTATCAGTTCTTTTCATATTTTGAAAATACCATAATAATTCCATGGATTCAACTAAAATCTTGTCTTCTATCTACGGTAGTAAAGAATTTAGACGACGTTTTACGTCATTATTGCAGCGCAGATAGTTAAAAGATTTGTTAGGTTACGAAGCACTGGAACGTATATTGGTGAATAGTAGTTGTTGTAGTAGTATTATAGTAACTAAGAGTAATGTTAGTAGTGTAATAATAATATTCTAATAGTAGTAGTAGGATAATAGTATATAATAGTAGCAGCAGAAGGAGTTTTAAGAAATAGTAATGTACTACAACTAGTATGGTAGTAGCGTAGTATAACGAAGTACCAAAGTACTTCTTTTTAAGCGATATGCAAATAAATACCAGAGGACGGCGGGATTTATTAAATATTTTTTATATTAGAGATATGAGGAAGCCGCTAAAGTACACGATATTTCAAAGTATGGGTTGAAGAAAAAAAGATCTCACACACTACTTTACTTATACTACTACTACCACCACTCAATATTTAATACTACACGATTCTACTAGCTCTCATTATTACCACGACTACTCACACTAATCTCCTGTATTTTTTTCTGGTGTATTCATAAGTTGGTCTGTCATCTTTCTTTCTTTCCCAGACTCTCTTTTTCCGAATTTGATACTGGTGGCTCTTCCCAATATTCTCCCGCAGCTGTACCTTGATAAATTATTCTATCGATGACTCTACGTAAGAGTATCCCGGTGACCCATGTGTATTGCAGATGTCAGTGTTACACATGTGTAGTGCAGATGTCACGTGTGACACATGTGTAGTGCAGAGGTCACGTGTGACACATGTGTAGTGCAGATGTCACGCTGTACCTCCGGCAAGTTATGCAACGAGGAACAGAATATTTCCGCTGCTGCAAACGTTTAAATGTTGATAAATGGATTAGATCTTTGATCTATTTAAGAAAATGAATTAGGTTTACAGGAAAGCATAATTCGAGACAGATCAAGTATGCTTCCATGGATACATTCCCGGTCCAGGTCTCCCAGAATCTGCACATCAATACTCTAATAGTATTTGTGATTGTTTTATTTTACCGTCATTAAATATCGAATGCTCAATGTTTTTACGTCCAGTAGTGTAACCTGCAGTGCTTTTAGCCGAACGTTTAACTGCCGGGAGCATAGACCTCAGTTTATGCTCATGGGGAGATTCCACAGTCCCACTAAAACAACGGATAATCCACACGCATAAAGGCGCAGCAAAGCAATAGCTAAGAACTGTGGACCAATAGCTCTAACTGTCCCACATCATAAAAAACATCTGAAAAGATTCAAAGGAATATGGATGCAAACCACTTGGATTCCTAACAATTGCAGAAACCAAGGCAACAAGGGTTTTCAAGCAGGTCGCTCCTGCCTCACCCAACGACTGAATCACTATGAATGGTCTTGGATGCAGTGAAAAAATAACAGAAAGCAGATATGATATACACAGATTTTTGCAAAAGCCTATGTCAAGTGCGATAATAGTGTAATAGCACACAAAATGCGATGCAAAAGGATTACTGGCAAAGTGGCAGATGGATCTTCAACTTTCTAACTAATCGAACACCCAAAGAGTATGGTACACAAATTAAAACGGAAAGCCTGCCATAGTGAAGAGCTTCTGTTCCACATGGCACAGTACACGACTCACCTATCCTATTTCTCATCTTCAATCCAACAGAGATTAAAACTAATGCCCCGTATCCCCTCTGCAGATGATACTGGTTCTGCACGAGAGTGCCATCCACTAAGACACGGAAAATCTCCAAGGTATAAATCAAGCAGTCCAATGGTAAGGGAGAACAATATAATTTCACTGAGGACAAATTCCAACCACTCCGTTATGGAAAACTAGAGTCAATAATAGCTTGAACTGAGTATACTACAACTCTAATCACCAAAAGAGAGAAAACCAATGCGACGGACCTGGGTGTGGTAATTCTGAGATCTCACTTAAAGATCATAACAGTGCCACTTCACATCTCGAGGAAAATGATAGGATGGATAATGAGAACATTCAAGACAATAGGTGCCAAGCCAATGAAGATCCTTTTTAAAAAACTTGTTTCTTTCTAGGCTTGGAAACCTGCTGTTCACAAACAGCTCCCTTTCAGGCAGTCTAGAGAATGCACGAGAACCTTTACTGGCCCATATGAGTTCCATCAAAACACTTTAACTACGGGAAAGCTTAGAAACACTTCGGACTTGCACTCACGGAGCGCAGGCCGAAGAGAATACATCATAATCTACACCTGGAAAATCCTAGAGGGACTCGTTCCTAATCTGCACACAGAAATCAATCCCTACGAAAGCAAAAGACTTTGCAGGCGATGCAACATACGCCCAATGAAAAATAGAGGCACCATTAGTACACTAAGAGGAAACACCATAAGTGTCCGGGGCCCAAGACTGTTCAAGATTCTTCCACGAGCCATAAGGGGAATTACCAATAGACCCTTGGATGTCTTCAAGAGGGAGCTGGACAGATACCTAAAGTCGGTGCCGGATCAGCCATCACTCCACATCTTCACTGCTGCATCACTCCACATCTTCACTGCTGCATCACTCCACATCTTCACTGCTGCATCACTCCACATCTTCACTGCTGCATCACTCCACATCTTCACTGCTGGCATCACTCCACATCTTCACGCTGCATCACTTCCACATTCTTTCACTGCTGCATCACTCCACATCTTCACTGCTGCATCACTCCACATCTTCACTGCTGCATCACCCACATCTTCACCTGCTTCACTCCAAATCTTCACTGCTGCATCAATCCACATCTCCTGCTGGCATCACTCTCCACATCTTCACTTCTGCATTCACTCCACATCCTATCACTGATGCATCACTCCACAATCTTCAATGCTGCATCAACACTCACATCTTCAACTGCTGCATCACTCCACAACTCACTGCTGCCTCTCTACATATTCACAGCAGCATCCACTCCACATCTTCACTGCTGCTATCACTCCACATCTTCACTGCTGCTTCACAACCACATCTTCACTGGCTGCATCACTCCACAAATCTTCACTGTTGCAACACACCACATCTTCACTGCTGCATCACTCCACATATTCACTGTTAGCATCACTCCACATAATCAACTGCTGCAATCACTCCACATCATCACTGTTGCAACACTCCACATCTTCATGCTGCATCAATCCACATATCACTGCTGCATCACTCCATTAACTTCACTGCTGCATCACTCCACATCTTTCACTGTTGCCATCACACCCATCTTCACTGCTGCATCACTCCATCTTCACTGCTCATCACTCCACATATTCACTGTTGCAACAATCCACATCTTCACTGTTGATCTCTCCCACTCTTCACTGCTGCATCGACTCAAATCTATTCACTGCTGATCACTCCACATCTTCACTGCTGCAACACTCCACATCTTCACTGATGCATCACTCCACATCTTCACTCCTGCATCACTACATATTCACTGCTGCATCACTCGACATCTTCACTGCTGCATCACTCTACATATTCACTGCTGCATCACTCGACATCTTCACTGCTGCATCACTCCACATCTTCACTGCTGCATCACTCTACATATTCACTGCTGCATCACTCGACATCTTCACTGCTGCATCACTCGACATCTTCACCGCTGCATCACTCCACATCTTCACTGCTGCATCACTCCACATATTAACTGCCTGATCCTCCACCATCTTCACTGCTGCCATCACTCCACCTCTTCACTGCTGCATCACTCCACATCTCACTGCTGCATCACTCACATATTCAACTGGCTGCATCACATCGACATCTTACTGCTGCATCACTCGACATCTTCACCGCTGCATCACTCCACATCTTCACTGCTGCATCACTCCACATATTCACTGCTGCATCACTCCACATCTTCACTGCTGCATCACTCCACATCTTCACTGCTGCATCACTCCACATATTCACTGTTGCATCACTCCACATCTTCACTGCTGCATCACTCCACATCTTCACTGCTGCATCACTCCACATCTTCAACTGCTGCATCACTCCACATCTTCACTGCTGCATCACTCCACATCTTCACTGCTGCAACACTCCACATCTTCACTGCTGCATCACTCCACATCTTCACTGTTGCATCACTCCACATCTTCACTGCTGCATCACTCCACATCTTCACTGCTGCATCACTCCACATCATCACAGCTGCATTCACTCCACAAATTCACTGCCTGCGTCACTCACATTCCCTTCAACTAAGCTGCATCATCCACATATTCACTGCTGCATCACTCCACATCTTCACTGCTGCATCACTCCACATCTTCACTGCTGCATCACTCCACATATTCACTGTTGCAACACTCCACATCTTCACTGCTGCATCACTCCACATCTTCACTGCTGCAACACTCCACATCTTCACTGCTGCAACACTCCACATCTTCACTGCTGCATCACTCCACATCTTCATTGTTGCATCACTCCACATCTTCACCGCTGCATCACTCCACATCTTCACTGCTGCAACACTCCACATCTTCACTGCATGCATCACTCCACACCACATCTCACTGGCTGCATCACTCCCACAGCTTCACTGCTGCATCACTCCACATCTTCACTGCTGCATCACTCCACATCTTCACTGCTGCATCACTCCACATCTTCACTGCTGCATCACTCCACATCTTCACTGTTGCATCACTCCACATCTTCACTGTTGCATCACTCAAAGTATTTTACAACTCCATTATTAGATTTTCGTCGCCCCATATTTTGGAGTGACACTACTTCACTAGTGACCCCCGCTTACTTATGATCATTCTTCAACTGTCTTCATGTCACTACTTCTTTCACTGGCTAATCGATGTGAAACAAACCTTCAAAAATATTTTATTCCTCTCTGTAGTCGCATCCACTGTATCACTGTTCTGTTTCCAGTACAACGCTGTAAAGAAATATTTTTGGTAGGGCTCTGGTGGCCTGGTGGTTAACGCACCCCGCTCACACGGCGAGGGACTGGTTCGATCCCCACCAGAAGTGAAAACATTGGACGTGTTTCTTTCCACCTGTTGTCTATGTTCCCCATCAGTAAAATGGGTACCTGGGTGTTAGTCGACTGGTGTGGGTCGCATCCTGGGACACTGACCTAAGGAGGCCTGGTCACAGACCGGGCCGCGGGGGCGTTGACCCCCGGAACTCTCTCCAGATAAACTCTCCAGATAAACCACTGGCTCTTTCGGGAGTGTAATTTAAAATGCCCATTCTTATAAAAGTATCCCAAAAATTTTCAAATAAGACATATCTTTATTAGCAATGCTGTCTCTGTAAAAAATTAAAAAAACAGGGATACACGCATAATTGATTTTAAATAATATGATTGTAAATAATATTGATTGTAAATAATATGGTGATACCGACAATCTGTGGAAAAGAACACATGTATACACTTCTGGATTTCAAACATTATTTATAGTGAATAACGAAAAAAGGCACAATACCGTGACTGGAACGATACACAAATAATCCGCACATAAAAGAGAGAAGTTACGGACACGTTTCGGTCCGACTTGGACCATTGACAAATCACACTGTGATTTTGTCAATGGTCCCAAGACGGACGTAAAGCGTCGTCGAACTCTCTCCTTTATGTGTGGGTTGTTTGATGTAATATTCATAGTGAGATTTACCGTGAAAGTTCAACTATCCTAGAATGTTCACCGACTCTTAAAAAGTTTCGTATTCAATAGTTTGGGATTAATAAAATATTCCTCCTTCAATCTCTCTATACAGTACCATTTCCCTAATTATACAAAATTTCGTACTTCAGTAGTGATTTATGCATCTGAGTTCTCTTCAAGAATCTTTATGTATATAGTATGTCACCCGCAGAGCCAGGAGAAGAGTGGTCAGCTAGCGGCCACCAGAGAGGCGGGGCCAGGAGCTGAGACTGGAACCCATCCAGGAAGATGGATCAACTAGCGCCACCAGAGAGAGGCGTGCCAGGAGCTGAAACAGGAACCCTGCCAGGAAGAGAGGAGAGTCAACTAATGGCCACCAGAGAGGCGGAGCCAGGAGCTGAGACTGAACCCAGCCAGGAGAGAGTGGGGTCAACGAGTGCCCACCAGAGAGCGGAGCCAGGAGCTGAGACTGGAGCCACAGCCAAAGAGAGTGGGGTCAACTAGCGGCCACCAAAGTGCGAGCCATGAGCTGAGATGGAACCCAGCCAGAGAGAGCGGAAGTCTCTAGCGGCCACCAAGAGCGGAGCAGAGCATGAGACTGAACCCAGCCAGGAGAGAGGTAGTCAGCTATCGGCCACCAAAGCGGACCAGGACTGAGACAGGAACCCAGCAAGGAGAAGAGCTCAACTAGCGGCCACCAAGAGGCGGAGCCAGGAGCTTGAAGACTGGAACCCAGCCAGGAGAGAGGAGGAGTCACTAGCGCCACCAGAGAGGCGGGGCCAGGAGCTGAGAGAACTGGAACCCAGCCAGGAGAGATTGGAGTCAACTATCGGCCACCAAGAGGCGGAGCCCAGGAGCTGAGACTGGAAACCACAGCCAGGAAGAGAGTTGTAGTCACCCTAGCGGCCACCAGAGAGGCGGGTCCAGGAGCTCAGACTGGAACCCAACAAACACGGATAAGGTGAGTACAAATTGTCTACACACAACACACACACACACACACACACACACACACACACACACACACACCCACAAAGCAACCACAAAAGGTTAGTACAAAACAGGTGAGTATCACACACATACACACACATACACACCTGGTGCTGGAAAACCTCATTTCACCAAAAAGCATGTTAAGGACACTACCAAGTGAGATGGGAGATGAAACCAGCAAGATTGGACCTGTTACACCCTGCAGCTCAGACATGAGGAACATCAAGTATAGAGCCCCCTAGGAGCTAGCGACCAACGTGGTTCTGTGCTTTGAATACATAGTAGAGCTGCAAGTGGAGAGAATAACAGGAGTAGAATGGGAAAAACCTGACTATAAAAGAGGGGACTACATAGGGTTGAAGAATTTCCCTGCGGGAGGTCCAGGGGGACAGAGAACTGGCAGGAAAGCCAGTAAATGAAATGATGGAATATGTAGCAACAAAATGCAAGGAGGCAGTGGAAAGGTTCATTCCCAAGGGCAACAGTAACAAGGGGAAGACCAGAACAAGCCCCTGGTTCACCCGACGGTGTAAGGAGGAAAAAACAAAGTGCAATAGAGAATGGAAAAAAGTACAGAAGGCAGAGAACCACACGAAAATAGGGAGATCAGTCGCAGAGCCGGGAATGAGTACCCCACAGTAAGGAGGGAGGCCCAGCGACAGTATGAAAAGACATAGCATCGAGAATCAAGACTAAACCCGAAACTGTTGTATGCCACATCGGGGAGGAAGACAACAGTCAAAGACCGGGTGATCAGATTAAGGACAGAAGGTGGAGAACCCACAAGAAATGATCAGGAGGTATGTGAGGAGCTGAACAGGAGATTTAAGGAGTTTTTACAGTAAGACAGGAAGGGCTGGGGGAAGACAGAACAGAAGGGAACATCAAAGGGAATATACCAAAAGTGTTGGATGACATACGAACAACTGAGGAGGTGAAGAAGTTTTAAGTGCCCTTGACACCTCAAAGGCGATGGGCCCGGACAACATCTCCCCATGGGCCCCTTAGAGAAGGAGCAGAGATGCTGGTGTGTGCCTCTAACCACAAATCTTCAACACATCCCTTGAAACTGGGCAACTACCTGAGAAAGGGAAGACAGCTAATGTAGTCCCCATATATAAGAAGGAAAACAGAAACGAGGCACTAAACTACAGACCTGTGTCTCTGACATGTATCGTGTGCAAAGTCATGGAGAAGATTATCGGAGGAGAGTGGTCGAACACCTGGAAAGGAACAAGATTAAAATGAAAACCACATGGGTTCAGGGAAGGAAAAATCTTGTATCACAAACCTCCTGGAGTTTTATGGCAAGGTAACAGAAGTAAGAACGAGAGAGAGGGTTGGGTAGATTGCGTTTTCCTAGACTGCAGGAAGGCCTTTGAAAAACATTTTCCCCACAAGAGATTAGTGCAGAAGCTGGAGGATCAGGCACACGTAAAAGGAAGGGCACTGCAATGGAAAAGGGAATACCTGACAGGGAGGCAGCAACGAGTCATGGTACGTGAAGGGTATCACAGTGGGCGCCTGTTACGAGCGGGGTCCCACAGGGGTCAGTTCTAGGACCAGTGCTATTTTTGATATATGTGAACGACATGATGGAGGAATAGACTCTGAATGTCCCCTGTTCGCAGATGAGTGAAGTTGATGAGAAGAATTAAATCGGACGAGAATGAGGCAGGACTGCAAAGAGACCTGGAGAGGCTGGACATGTGGCCCAGAAAACTGGCTTCTCGAATTCAATCCAGCCAAATGCAAAGTCATGAAGATTGGGGAGGGGCAAAGAAGACCGCAGACAGAGAAATGGGCTAGGTGGACAAAGACTACAGACCTCACTCAGGTTCAGAAAGACCTTGGGGTGACCATTAACACCGAACACATCACCGGAGGCACACATCAACCAAATAACCGCTGCAGCATACGGGCCCTGGCAAACCTGAGAATAGCGTTCGTACCTTAATAAGGAATCGTTCAAGAGACTGTACATGTGTATGTTAGGCCATACTGGAGTATGCAGCACCAGTCTGGAACCCAAAACCTGGTCAAGCACGTCAAGAAGTTAGAGAAAGTAAAAAGGGTTTTGCAACAAGGCTAGTCCCAGAGCTAAAGGGAATGTCGTAGGGAGGAAAGGTTAGGGAAATCGGACTGACGACACTGGAGGACAGAAGGGTCAGGGAGACAGATAAACGCATACAAGATACTGGGGGGAATAGACAAGGTGGACAGAGATAGGATGTTCCAGAGAGGGGACACAGGACAAGGGGTCACAACTGGAAGCTGAAGACTCAGACGAGTCACAGGGACGTTAGGAAGTATTTCTTCAGTCATAGAGTTGTCAGCAAGTGGAATAGCCTAGCAAGTGAAGTAGTGGAGGCAGGAACCATACATAGTTTTAAAAAAGGGGTATGACAAAGCTCAGGAAGCAGAGAGAGAGAGAGGATCCAGTAGCGATCAGTGAAGAGGGGGGGCCCCAGGAGCTGAGTTCTCGACCCCTGCAACCACAATTAGATGAGTACAATTAGGTGAGTACACACACACACACACGTCAGTAAGGTTAATTTAGTTAGCAATTAGCTCTCACTGCCGCTTACGTAACATTGCTCCCTGGTACATTCTCCTCGTGATCAGTGCACAGTGTGCCCCCGGGAGACTTGTGCCTATGGTCCTAGCTTTGAATTAGGGCCCCTCAATAGAACGTACTTGCCTCTGCGCAGTTTGCCAAATTGCTCGACAATACATCATAAACCAACCATGTCGGCTATTCTGAATCCAAGTTCAGACAGTTCGAACACTGGGAAAGCCCTGTAGGAAAGTGTCTTCTTGATCCAGCTTTGTTCGTATTCGAATGTCACAAATCGTATGTAAGACATGTGAGTGGCAGCTGATGCATTCAAGTGTCAGTCGTTGTATCTTGTGTCTCACAAGGTAATCATGCTGTTGTTGATGATATCTCGTGCTAGATTCCTCTCAAGGAAGGTTCCTTGATGTTGGTGAGGGGCTCTTGATTTAGGGAATTGGATCTGTGCTCCAGTTCCCCGAATTAAGCCTGAATGCCTTCCACATCCCCCCCCCCCCAGGCGCTGTATAATCCTCTGGGTTTAGCGCTTCCCCCTTGATTATAATAATAATCGTGCTAGATTCAGAGAATGAACGAAGGAACTATGACCAGAGGCTTGATAAGGACGGTAATGAGGAAGGACAGGGAAGAATAACAATGGATGAAGGTGGGAGGGAGAGAATGGGGGGGGGGCAGCCTCTTTTGTTTCTTGATAATGGGTGTGTGTGGTTTACATTTTTCGTAATTATGAAAGTAAACGAGGATGTATACAGCAATGGCCATCTCTTGAACACCTGTATACAGATGCTCTCTCTACATGAATATTCATTTCATGGGTGGGTAAACTTTTTTCATGGAAGAGTTTCTTGTGGAAGAAGATGGTGGCTCAGAAGTCTTGCGGGAGCAAGCAGGAAGTATCATGCCAAGAGGAAGGTTTTCCCTGCATGATACTTTCAAGGGGGAAAAAACGGTGTTTTCTGCTCTAAAACCTTGGCTTGTGTTTTTCTCCTATATTGTTTCCTTCTTGGTTTTGTTGTTTACTTTTTTTAAGTGCGTTTTTCAGGAGTGTGTTTTCAAATTTGTGTTGTGACGGGCCCGATGGTTCCCCTTTCTTAAACTAGGCTAATTCACTTGTCCCTTTACCAAGTTTTTGAGAAAATTTTCTTTTTTTTTCCGGAATCTTGGGTTTAGCCTTCTTTTTGATTAAATTTAATAAAATTTTCTCTTTTTCCAAGGTTCACCCTTTTTTCCCTTTATTGGGTTTTCGTTAGTAGTAAACACCCTTAAGAGGGGTTTTTTAGCTCTTTTGGTTGAAGACCGATTTTACAACCCCTTTTCTTGAGTGGGGGGGTTTGGTCTTCCTGAAGGGGTAAAAGATTCTTTTCAGATCCTGAAGTCCTTTTGAATTTAAAAAAAGAATTTTTATAAACCACTTGACAAGGAGAAAATAATTTTCGCAATTTCCCAAAAAATTTTCCGGAAGGTAATTTGAAGATTAAAACTTTCAATTTTCTTTGGGGCAAATTTAAATATTTTTTCATTAGGGGGGGTTTTCCTTTGAAAAATAAAAAGATCCTTTTCAACTCTTAACCAGTTGTAAGAGTCTTTTGGGCAATAAAAACCAAAGTTTTTCATTCCCAAAAATTTTTCTCTTTATTAATTGCAAGGTTTTTGAAGTTACCCTTTTCAAGGAATTCTTTTTCTTAAAATTTTTTTCAAGAAATTACTAGAAAAATTAAAATTATAAAATTTTTTGCATTCTTCAAAGCTGATTAAGAAGAATCTTTGGCAAAGCCCAAAAGGGTGTCACTTTACTTGTACTAGCCCCTTTTGAAAACGTTTATCAGGTTTTTCTTACCGCATGGTAAAGGTTTTCTGCCCTTAAAAGTTAGGAGCTTTTTTTAATTGGTTTACGGCTTTACAGCGCAGTGTCACTGGTTTACTGCTGTACAGCGCAGTGTCACTGGTTTACGTGCTGTACTAGCGCAGTGTCACTGGTTTACGTGCTGTACTAGCGCAGTGTCACTGGTTTACGTGCTGTACTAGCGCAGTGTCACTGGTTTACGTGCTGTACTAGCGCAGATGGGTAGTAAGTATAATCCCACTGCCTTTGTCAAAATTATCTAAGACAGAAAAATTGCACACTAATGGAACAGGAAACATTCTTTCTCGTTTGGGCTTTAAACATTTCTCTAATATTACCTACCAGAGATGTAAGATAATTTCTCGCTTTATTATGAGCTAGCTCCTAAACCAGACAAAACTGCAGAGATAACAGCCAAAAATTTTTAGGCTTATGTTATTTATGGACATAACACACACAATTATATTTTAACTGTCAAACAAGGTTAATTTAGTAATGTGGTACTTGAGAAGTTATGTAGAATTTTTAAAAACAATAAATCAAAAAGTACGTGTTGATCCTAACAGCAATACACGAGTGAAATGATAACTGATGCACAGTGTACCGTTTAACTTTCAGTATGTCTCTAAATTACATACTTCATTATACTTTGTATAGTCTAAACAAAAGACTTTTTCCCTTTTAACTGTTTTTTTTTAAAATTTTAAAAAATAATATAAATATATATAATTATTATTAAATATATATATATATATTATATATATATATATATATATATATATAAATAATATATATAATTTTTATATTAAATATTATGCAAACAACCACCTGAAAAATAGAGAAATTCCAAGCGCTTTCGTGACTACTCCATTATCAGGAACTATCATAGTTCCCGATAATGTGATAGTCACGAAGCGCTTGGAATTTCTCTATTCTTTCAGAGTGGTTGTTTTTGCATATTCTGAAATCACCTTTTTACTGTGATCTTTTTGCATATATATATATATATAATATATTTTATATATAATATTAATATAATATATTTTATTATATAAAAATATAATAATTATTTTAATATATATAAAATATATAATATGTCGGCCGATATGTAAAACTGTCCAATTAGCAAGAACTCATTTAAAATTAAGTCCTTTCGAAATTTTCTCTTATTGTTTAAAGATTAATTTTTCATTGATGTTAATGTAAAAAAAAATTTTAATTTTGCCCAGAAGAATCTTAGAAAAAATTACCTAACCTTTGTATAAACAAGAACCCAAATTTTTTTAGCCTAACCCAAAAATTTTATTTAATACGTTTACAATAAATTTTGTAAAAAAACAAACACAATTTAAATATATTTTTCGTTGGGGTTAGAAAATTTTACGTTTTTTCTAAATTTTTACTTTCCTATATGGCAAATTTTTTTGCTATTTTTTTAAGCCCCGAAAAGGTTCTCATTGCACGCATTTATATTTAAAAAATTTTTTAATTAATATATTAATTATATATATTTTATATTTTTTAATTAATATTTAAATTTATTATATTTTTTCATAAGTAACAGAATTTTCCCAAAACATGGATGTAAGACACTTTAATGGCGGGCCCAAGCTTTAAACCCTTCCCGTTATAAACTAAAATTTTAAAGGAGAAATTTAGTTTTTTTTTATTTCCACCCATAGTATAGTGGATTAAAAGAAATATATAAAATATTATGAAAAATAATAAACAGTATTTTAAATATTTAAAACAATTAAAATAGTAAATTCCCAATTCTTTCGGGACTACTCACATTGGCAAGGAATACCTAGTTTTAATGAAATTGAGTAGTCATATTATTCCTCGCATAAGTGACAAATTCTTTTTCTCATCATGTTTTTGAGGCTTTAGAATTTGTAGATCCTGGTTTATTTAAAAGGAAAATTATCCAAAATTTTTGAAATTGGTAGATTAAAAACCAAGAAATGTAAATTATAATTTAAAGTTCTAGAAACATTTTTAAATTCAAAAAAACCACTTACAACTAAAATATTTGTCTCCCTTAAGACCAAGAAAACCCTTTTTTGTTTGATATCCTCTCTTTAGAACTTTTATTTAAAGTTGTATTCAAAAAATTTTGATAAGATTAAAAAAAACCTTTTGAAATGGAATTAAAAAACAGGATTGGGATTAAAGATCTTTAAAATTTGCCTAAATTTTAGTTAATATGGTAAAAAGAACCAAGGTTAAACAACATAAAATATAGTCAAATTTAAGAACTGGACAAGATTTCCAATGCTTTTATTATTTCAAAATGGTAAAAATTTATAAACCCCAATTGATTTTCAAAATATGAGAAGTTATCAACAAGTCCATGGTCACAGAATATAATTGAATCGTGATTTATAAAATATTTGAAATAAATGGAATATTCTCTTTTTATATAAATTTTTAAGATCATTTATTTATAAAATTGGAAAATTTAATAATACAAATGGGACAATAATTTTTTTAAATTTTCTTGGTAGAATACTTGGGAGAGTGTGCAAAACTAATAAATTTGGGTCGGGCGTCACGGTTTTAAACCTTGTGGGAAACTGATAGGGGGAGGGTGGGGGCTTGGCCGGAACCCCTTATATAGCTTCCTTGATGCTTCACTTCATAGACGGTCATCGCAAGAAATTTAGACCCGTCAGGACTACGGTCTTGGCGAACATTATAATACTTTACTTTCATAGTTCCTTGATAATGTGAGTAGTCACGAAAGCGCTTGGAATTTCTCTATTCTTTCAGAGAGTTGTTTGCATATTTGAAATCACCGTTCACTGTGATCTTAAATTTCATATTATATATAATATATATATATATATATATATTTATAATTTTATATTAAAATAATATATATATATATAATATATAAAAATATATATATATTAATATAACTGACACATACCGAAGAATTTAAAAGTAAAAGAAACGAAATGAAAAATGAAAACCTTAAATTAGCTCAATTACCACTGGGTACCCCAGGGAATTAGTTGCAATTTTAGTAATTTAACACCTAAGAGTAGAAGACGGAGACAAATACAACAAAGGTATTTGAAATAGGTGATTTATCACCAAGAATTAGATTGAGAGAATCAGAACCAAATGGGAGGCTGGAAATGTGAAAGCTAAGCTTATGTTGGTAATTAGAAGAAATTTTTTTCCTGTTTGCAAAGTTAAAGGGGAAAGGCAAGAAGGTAAAGGCCAGTGTCTACCCGCTAGTGTCTACTACGATTTATCAAAAACCCCCTAGTGTCTACTACAATACAAACCCGCTATGTACTACGATTATAAACCCGCTAGTGTCTACTACAATTACAAACCCGCAGTGCTACTACGATTTCCCAAACCGCTAGGTTCTACGATTATCAAAACCCCCTAGTGTCTAAATACGATTTCAACCGCTAGTGTCTACTACGATCAAACCGCTAGTGTCTAACGATTTAACCTTAGTGTCACTACGATCAAACCCGCTAGTGTCTATACGAATTCCCAAAGGGGTAGTGCTACTACGATTCAAAAACCGCTAGGGGTCCAAATACGATTATCCCCAAACCCAGTGTCTACTACAATTTCAAACCGCTAGTGTCTACTACGATATAAGTGTCTTTTACTTAAATTAAATTTTACAATAACACATAAAACGAGATCCCTGGACGTAGTGTCAACATATACGTTGTGTTACTGAATAATAACTGCGGACAGAAAAATAAAGCTAGAGCTAGAACAAAATGTTTAAATGAGGTAATTTTAAGGATACAATTGATGCAAATACAATCATGGTAAGAAACTAAAGTAATTAACCAAACAATGGGGGTAAATTTCTAAAAGAGCGGGAACAAAAAGGGGAAAAAGAAAAGAATTTTACGGAGTAAAGGAGAAACAAAAATTACAAGATGGAGCCCTTTGGTTAAAAAAAAATACAGAATGAAGAGGGAAAAAAGGGAAAAAAAAAAAAAAAGGAAGATCAGGGAAAAATACAAAATGCAAAGACCAACAAAACAGAGAGTAAGATTAGACAGAAAAATTGAGAGGCAGAAAAAAGAGGCATAATAAAAATGGAGAAGACATAGCAGCAAAGATTTGCAAAAATAAAACGCTTTCTTAGCACATCAGAAATAAGATGACAGCAAACACAAGACGAAAATTAAGACGGAATTTGGAAAGCTCACGAAAACGATAAAAATCTTCGAAGGTTAAAAATTAAAATTGGAAGAGATATCTCTGGAACCCGCCAACTAGAAAACCTATCAAAAAGGGTATGCCGACAGGGTCTGGACACCCGCACACAAGACATAAGGCAAAGAAACATTCGATAGCATGAACGTTTAACCCATCAAGTGCCAATCACGAAACTTTAGGGAAAGGGGAAAAAAAACCGCAGCGGAGTACAGTCTAGGGGCCCAGAGACTACAAACCTCACTCAAGGAAAAAAATCTTGGGTGAGAGAAACCGGGCCATCCATATAACTACTGCGCATAAGGGGCCCTATAAAACCCATGAACAGCATTTCCCACATCTTAATAAGCAAACGTACAGGACCCTGTACACGTGACGTTAGGGGCCAATATTGAATAGAGCACCAGTTTTTGGAACCCACACCTAGCCAAACACGTAAGGAAAATAAAGAAAGTGTAAAGGATTGCAACAAGACCAGTCCCGGAGCAAAAGGTATGTCCTACGAGGGGAAATTTTAAAGGGAAAAACGATCGGACGACACTGAAGGGCAGAAAGTAGGGGGGGTATGATAACGACATAAAAATACTCCCCGGAATTAACAAGGGGCAGAGACAGGATGTTCCCGAGATGTGACACAGCAACAAGGGGGCACAGTTGGAAGTTTAAAAATCAGAGAATCACAGGGATTTTAGGGAAGTATTTTTTCAGTCACAGAGTTTTCAGGAAGTGGAACAGTCTGGGGAATGATGTTGGAGGCAGGGTCCCCCATTAACTTAAAGGAGAGCTATGGGAAATTCTGAGCAGGAAGAGTACCCGTACGACCAGTGAAGAGGGGGGGCCCGGACTGTGACTCGACTCCTGCAACCCCAATTAGGGAGTACAACAGGGACTCACACTTCAACACACCAAAACACGATTACAAACCCCCTAAACTCTACAAGATTGCGTTTTCTATTAATACGTAATCTACAAAAGAAGATCATTTTATATTTATACCAAACTTACTTATTTGAGAAAAAATTTAAATCCTCCTGTAACTGGGGGCTTGACAGTGTATAAAATTTTTTTTTCATATTTTTTTTTATCATTGGGAAATTCAAAAATTGTAAAAATTATACAACAACAGAATACATTTATTTTAAAAGTTATATAGAATGTTAAAAAAAAACAACTAAGACAACAAGAAAAAAAAATTTTAAATTTAATACCTTTTAAAAAGAAGAAACAGCAAATAATTTTATTAAACACAAATCATAAAAAAAAAAAATATATTTCAAAGAATATAAACTCTTTATTAGGGGGTAAACATTTTTGAGAATGTTGCAAGAGGAGAAGGGTGGAGCAGTGAGATGTCATTCTGAGGGCAAAGTTGGTGTGAATATAATGCAGAGAATTTGTAGTTTTGGGAAATTAGGAGGGGGTGCGGGATTACCCAAAAATGTTGTCCAAGGGCTGAGGAAAGGGGTTTTTAGGTGGTTTTTTGGACATGTGGAAGAATGGAGGAAACAGATGACTTTAAAAGTGTACATCTGTGTGGAAGGAAGGCGGGGTGGGGGCCTAGGAAGGTTGAGGGGGGGTAAAGGAGGTTTTGGGCGGGGGCTTGGGCTTCCAAGGGGCCCTGTTCGTTACTTCTTCTGACCGATATTCCTGGACTTGACAACTTTCCTCCCTCCCTCCCCCTCCCTTTTCTCTAGTTCTTTTCGGCTTCACTCCCTGCTCCCGCTTTCTTCCGACCTATTCCCCTGGCGTGTGACCTTTTCCTTTCCCTTTCGCCCTTCTACCTTCCCTACCCTCCTAACTGTTTCCTCGCTTACCTTACGTTCTCGGCTACTTCCTAATTTCCTCCTCTTCCCCCATCCCCGCATCCCCCGTATCCCCTTGACTACCTTCATCCTTCTCAACGCCCCCTCACCCTATTTGCCCTGCTGGGGGTGTCACACGCTAGACCTCCCCGTTACTATTTTTCTCTTTTTACTTTTCCTTTCGTCCCCTTCTGTTCCCTCTACCCCTTCCCCCCTTCACCCATCGCCTCCCTGCCCCTCCACTTTTCGTTACTTCAGTCTCCCAATCTCCGCCTCGTCCCTCCGGCTCTTACTCCTCTCAACTTTTTGCGTTCCTTTACCTGTATGCAACTTGCCATCTCCCTTCTCCCAGGGCACTATCAGCTCTCGGCTATTCGTTAACGTCTCTATTCCGCCTCTTTGCCTGATCTCGCCTCCTTTTTCACCTGTCCTGCTCTTCCCTCGTGCTTTTCCTACCCTCACCTTGTGCTGTGCCGAGCTCCTACTTCTCTCCCTACATCCCGTCTATCTCCATTCCACACTCACTCTCCCCCCTTCCGGAGCCCGCTTGTCCATACCTCTTCTTTTCCATAAACAACGTTCCTGGTCTCTCGTTGGGCCTACTCATGCTCGTTTTTAACCTGACCGGCATAGGGTGGGGTTATGGTTGGGGAGTCACCTGTCACCCCCGAGTTAAGTACCCCCTCAGGAGCTTTTTTGGTGACCGATCCCGCGCCTAGTGACCTGACAACCCCCGGTCCACCCCCTATAAAAAAATATGATTAGGATTATCGAACTAGCAACAAAATACACCTGAGCAAACTCAAGAAACGTTTTATTACAAAACGTTTCAGACCTGAGACCGAAAAAAAAACAGTATATATAGGCTGAGTGACCTCACGGTGACCTGAAAAACGCAATACAACATATATGATAGGGTCATGTAGATAATGGGTCATGTGACTCATATGTTAGGTAGATTGTGCTTTATCAGCTGAGTATCACGTACGCCATATATTCTTCTAAATTTTGTAGCGTCCATCATTAAATTCTACGGTGTCGGTGACGGCTCTTACAAGGCTTCTAGAAAACGTCATGTGGTAAGGATGTTTCGCTGAGGACGATTTTGTAACTCACTTGTTTCCTTACTTGTTTTCGTTTAAACCAATTTGTCGTATCAATTACCAAGCTTATACCATTCTATTATTGTGTGCTACTCACTGGTCTGATGAACGCCCAGTGAATATGATGACGAAAACCCCTGATATTAAGAGAATACACCTGTTTGCTAAGACACATAGATGATTGTTTAACTTGCTTTTTGAACAGTACATTAGATTTTTCTTGTGCAATCAGTGGATCCCAAGTTTTCTGTTCGTTCGTCAGAACATTGCACTATTTTGTTTAATGTTTTTTACCGTTTGTAGCATTTTATAACTGGTTAATTTTTAGTGACAAATGCCAATCTGACCTAAATAAGCCTAAAAGACATGGATAAACTAACTGCAACGCATGAGTAAATCTGTGATTAATTATGTGGGTAAATTTTATAGGCAGTGTCTTGTGAAGAAATTTTGATACATAAAACAGTTTACACTTACTGATGTAGCTCAGAATCTAGTGGGATTTTAAGGCCACCAGGGCATAGTAATGTCTCCTTCGTGTCCACCTTCTCACTACATCATGTGTCACGTCTAGATCTTAAATTATTATTACACCTAGGTTCTTAAAATTATTTAAAAATGTTATGCCATTCACTATAGACAACTTATAAGAGACTGTATATTGTAATATTACCGACCTGAGTAATTTGTTTGGATAATTTTGTATAAACAAAATCAATCACATGATTAGAAAAAAAAGTATAACGACATTCAAGATTTCTCACCAAATTAATGATTCTGCTGTTATATTCCTACGACTCCCGTTCGTGAGGGGCGGGGATTCATATTGGCCGATATAAATATAAGATACCTGTAGTGAAAATTAATGCCCTGGGAGGCGGACAATTACATGTGATGTCAAAGTCAGTTTCTGACGACATCGCTTCTGTTAAACCTTACTTAATTTCATTGAAGATTCGAGGCGCCGATTCCAATTCAAGGTTGGCCAACACCGCCACCTCAGACGGCCACGCCCCTCATAGAAGTTTCCCTTGAACTCTGGTAAAGAGCTCTTGATCTGTGAAACTGGATCTGAACTCCCCAGTTCCCTAATTAATCCTGAATACCTTCCACCTCTCCGCCCCCCCCCACAGGTGCTGTATAATCTAACGGGTTTAGCGCTTCCTTTATTATTATCATAACACGAATGCACTCGGGCAGTACTTACCCTATTTCACCCTCCTTCCCCCCAATCATTTGGAAGTACCCACTCACTACCTCGTATGTTGGTAGTTGCGTACTACCAGAATACCTCATATTCATGACTTCACATTTGCATTACACTAACACTCACAAACATTATTTACTAATTATAGGAAAATTATACAAATTTTCCACAAAACTGTTTGCGAGACGGGGTTAATTATGCAGTCTGCCTAGGTGGGGTTTCCTTTTCTGTCAACATGTCTTTTTAAGTGTTTATCCCCTTTACGTATTGTCCACATTTATTAGTCGTTGTAACTGGAAAAAATACCCTTATACACTGCGATCTAACCTAACTAATCTAGTAAACCAACCTAAATTATGTTTGTGTTTGAAGACCGTGTTAGAAGTAGCATGGGTTGACGACCTCGTTAGAAGTAGTCAGGGAATGACGATATTGTTAGAAGTACACGGGATGACGCCTTGTTAGAAAGTAGCATGGGATGAACACCTTTTAGACGTAGCATGGGAATGACGACCTGTTTTAAAGTAGCATGGGATGAACGCCTTGTTAGAGTAGCAATGGGAAGGACGACCTGTTAGAAGTAGCATGGGATTACGACCTTGTAAGAAGTAGCATGGGATGACGACCTTGTTTAGAGGTGATCATGGGATGACGGACCTTGTTAGAGGTAGCAATGGAATGACGACCTTGTTTAGAAGTAAGCATGGGGATGACGACCCTTTGTAGAAGTATTCATTGGGATGACGACCTTGTTAGAGGTAGCATGGGATGACGACCTTTTTAGAAGTACATGGGAATGACGACCTTGTTAGACAGTAGCATCGGATGACGACCTTGTTAGATAGTAGCACGGGAATGACGACCTTGTTAGAAGTACATTGGATGATCGACTTGGTAGAGGTAGCATGGGATGACGACCTTGGGTTAGAGGTAGCATGGGATGAACGACCTTGTAATAGTAGCATGGGATGACGACCATTGTTAGAAGTAGCATGGGATGACGACCCTTGTTAGAAATAGCACGGGATGACGACCTTGTGTAGAGGTAACATGTTACGACCTTGTTAGAAGTAACGTGTGTTCCCCCTCCTTTCTTAACCTTGCCTCTTCGCTCCCTCCGCCCTCCTGCCCGCTTGCACTGCTACTCGTTCCGTCCTGATCCTCCCCAGACCTTTTTTTGGCGATTTTTCCTTTTCCCTCACTATCCCCCCTCACTCCCTCCTTTCCCTCCCCTCTTCTCGCGCGCCTCGTCACTCCCCCCCCCCCGTTCGTTCCCTCCTCACTTTGCTTTTGCCTGGTACGTTCTTCTACCCCCAACCTCCTACTCCCCCTCCTCCCCCTCTCCACTGTTTCACCTCAACGAATTATTTAGCTCCCTCCTTTTTTCACCCCTCGTTCCACTGCCCATATTCCCCCTCCCCCCTCCCCTATCCCCTTATTCTCTCTTTTGCCTCTCGGACCTTTCACCTTCACCTTCTTTGCCACTCCCGGCCTCTCACCTCCTTACACCTTTTCCCTACTCTGATCGCCTTCCTTATTTTTTCTGTTGCCCCCTGTCTGCCCTTTCTTGAACCTGCCCACACCCGCGCTTGCCGTGCCCCTTTCCCTGCCGCCTATTCACGTTTGCTTTTAGGTCCTTCGCGTCTTCCTTCTTCCCCCCTCTCCTCCCCTTCCTCCACTCCTTCTTCTCCTTTTCGTCCGCCATTCCCCTTAACCTCTCCTTACCTACTTCCTCTTTTCCTTTCACTCTCTCTGTCGCTCCCTACCTCTCTTCCTTCTCTACACTGCTGTCTCACTTCCACAACTCCTCAACTACCTGCTCTCTTTACCCCCCTCTACCTCCCCAACCCCCCGTCCCCACTTTCCCCCCTCTCTTGCGCTCCTCCCTTACCAACCCCACTGGGCCCGACTCTTTCTATGGCCTTTCTTCTCCCACAACTCCTTAACTCCCCCACTCTCGCTTCCACTTCTTCCTCATCCATTCCACTTCCCTCTCTCTCGCCCCCCTCCCCAGGTGCGCCAACTCCTTTCCAACCTCTTGTTCTTTCCTTTCCACCTGGTCTTGGCCCCTCCCTTAAACCTTCCCTCTTTTTCTTCCCTCCCTCTCCTTTCCTTTTCTCCCACTCCTCCATAGGACACTGCCCCCTGTGGCCCTTTACAGCTCCCCTCCCTTTCGTCCCCACCACACCTCAGTCCACGTTTCCGGTTCTGGTTCGTCCCGTTTCCCCTCTCCTCGTTCCTCGGACTTCGCGGCTCCTCGTACATCCCTTCCACAACCCCCATTTCTCTCTCTGCACCCTTCTCTCCTGATCCTCTAACCCTTTCTTCTTTTTGTCTCTACGCCCCCCAACACTCGATTTTTTCACCGCAACACCGTCCTACCCCCGACCCTTCCTCACCTACCGTCAACTCCTCGACCGTCCGCTTCCCTCTTCGCACCCATCCGTTCTCATTCCCTGTCACCTCTCCGGCCTCATCCAACTCGTCTCCAATCCCCCGTTAACTGTTTTTCTCTCTCCTTTTTTTCCTTTTCCTTCTCCCCTCCCTCAACCCATCTTTCGCCCCCCCCCATTCCTATAGTCCCTCCTTCCGGCCATTCTAACCTGCCTTTCCCGCTCTACCCTCGCGTCATCCCCCCCCGCCCTCACTTACTCCCCCACGACCTCATAACCTTCCTAGCCTTTTTCTCGTCCCCCCGCTTCTCCTGCCCCCTCTCCTTCTTCTCCGGTGCCCCACCCGCTCCTTTGCTTCGCAACTTAAGCTTTTCCCTTTACTCCCGCTTTTCACCCACCCGCTCTTCTCCTTTCTCCGCCAGCTCCCTTCCTGTGCTCTTGTTTACGTGCCCTTTCACCACCTCCTCGCTCCCCCCTCTCCCATCCATTCCCTCACCCTCATTTCCCCTCCCCCCGCCCCTTCCCTCTTTTCTTCATTCGCCTCTTCCGTCCGTTCTAACTTTTCCTTCCTCGTTCACCCCACACCCTCCCCCCTTCACGATCTAACCCCGTCTGTGCACGCGTTTTCTGATTTCAGCCCCCCCCTCTCTTTCCTCTCTTCCCACCGTGCATACTTTCCCTTTCTCTTCCTCCGCTCCCTTTTTACCCCCCTTCTTACCGCCCCCATGTCTACCCCTTCCTGCTTCCCCGTCTCTCCTCCCCCTTTCCCCGCCTCCCCTTAACCCCTCGCCTGTCCCTGACTCGCTTACGCCCGTTCCACCACCGCTTGTGCTCTTACCTGCCCCTCTCCTTCTCCGTCCACCCCCGACCCCTCGTCCCTTTCCCAACTCCCCCCCTTCTTCCTGCTCTCGCCTAACTGTCGCTCTCCCCACCACTTCTACTTCTTTCCCCCTGTGCCCTTGGGTAAGGGTGTGGTGGTTGGCGCTCTGAGGTCTCTACCCTCAACTTTACGCCTCGCAACCCGGTCCCCCTCCTTCACACCCCCGTTTCTTTCGGGTTCTCTGCCTCTCACCTACCTACTCGCACCCGCACTGCCTCCTCTGGGGCCTCTTGACCCTCACCCCTTCAGACCTGCCACTCCATTACTCCGGGATTTTACCCCTGTCTCTAGACCCTGTCTTCTCGTGGCCCCCTCCCCTGCTCCCCTAACGCCTGCTCCGCCTTCCGCCGTCTCCCCCTTTTTTCCGGCCCTTCCCCCTCCCCCCTTTCCGCCGCAGCGCCCTTTCCTCCCCTCCTGTCTCTTCTCTCCTTCCCCTCTTCCAGCTACTTCGTTCCCTCCAACCCTATTCTCCTTCTCTCCGTCGCCGGTTTCTGGATATTTCGCCGTCTCAGAACCTCCCGTTCTTGGCTGCCTTTACACCTCCTTTCGCTACCCTCTACCTCTCCATCAGCGTCGCTTTCCCTCCTACCGATTTCTTTACACTGCTTTCCTCCTCTTTTTTGTACTCTTCTCCCCTTTTTTAGTCCACCTCTCCGCTCGCCTCTCCCCTCACCCGTTTTTCCTTCCCTTTATTCCTCCCGTCTCCTCCCTCGTCTCCGTGTCCCCCCCTGTTCTCTTTCCTTCCGCTCTCTCTTACTCCCCCCCATCCTCTTGTGCCTCATTAAACTCCTCCTCCTCCCCCTCTCGCTCGTCGCGCTTTCTCGTTCCCACCTCCCCCGCCTCTCTCACGTTCTTTTACCCCTTCTGTCCGGCCACTTCCTTGCTCCGCCCCCTCTCCCCGTTCCAAACACTGACTCTGTTATCTACCTTCTTTTCTTCGTTGCACTCCTGTGACCTGTTGTTTGCCGCTCCCCTCTCTCCTACACCCTGCGCAACTCGTGCAGTCCCCCGGCACCTGAACTTCCGCATCGTGCTACTTGCTGTGCTCTCCCTCCCCTCTCTTTCCCCCTTACTCCCCAACCCTCCCTTTTCCCCCCCTCCTTGCCGCTCCCACCTCCCCGCTTCATGCCTCTCACTTCGTCCAACACGCCTTTTTGGCTTATCTTCGTCTGCCCCCCCCCCCCCTCGGCGTTCCCCACCCACTGCCCTTTTCTCGCGTTTTAACCCTTATCTGGCTTCCTCCACGTATTCATGGTCCGTCCTCAATGCCCTCCGTCCCGCCCCTCTCCTCCTCGTCCCGACTTCCCCACTTCGACTCCTTTTTCACCGTCGCCTTGCCCTTCCGCTTTATCACCTCCTTCGTTCCCTTCGTTGCGTCTTTCTTGTCCTTCCCCTCTCCACTTCTCACCCTCCATCCTCATTCCTTTTCTACCTCTCCCTACGTCCGCCCCTCTCCCGTTTCCCCCTTCTCCCTCGTCCCCATCCCCCCTCTGCTTACCTCGCCTTTTAAACACCCGATCCCACCAACACTGCTCTGTTACTCCCATCGCGTAACCCTTTTTCCTCCCCGCCTCCCTTACCTTCCCGTTTTGCCCCTTTCCGCGTCCTTTCCCACTGTACTACCCCCCTTTTGCCCCCCACCGTCGCCCCCTCTCCCCTAACCAACTCCCTCACCTTCTCTCTCCACTCTTCGTCCCACCTCCTCTCCTCCTCTAATGTCCTCTTTTTAACCTCGTACGTCTTCTCTTCCCTGCTCGCCTGCCGCGTCTTGGTTTTCTTCTTTATTTTCACGATCGCCCCCTTCACGTCGTCCATGGTACGACTTACATTAGCTGCCGTCTTCGACATCCCTTACCGTGTTCTCCGCTTCCCATGCATCCCGTCCCCTACTCACCCGCCGCCTCGCCCCCCCCCACCGGCCAGCCCCAATCTTGCGCCTCCCCCTTTTAACCGCCCCTAATCGCCTCTTTGTCAACCTCTTCCATTCCCAACCACGCGCTCCTCTTCCTCCGCCTCCCGTCGTTTCCCCCCCCACTGCTCCCCCTTTTACCCTCTGCACCCAACCTCCACCTTCTTGCGGCTCTGTGCTCCCCAGCTCCTTTCTCCCTTCTATTTGCCTCGCTCCCTCTCTCTCTCCCCTCCCTGGTCTTTCCCTTTTCTCTTCTCCCCCCCCTCGGGCCTTTTCTCTTCTATCTACGCCCCCCCCACACGGCCTTCTGCTTCGCGATCCCTTCCTAACACGTCTATACCCTTCCCTTCCTTTCCCTTCCTTCCCCCCTTCCTACGACTCTTCACGCAACCCTCGTTTCCTCCCTGTGCCCGGCGTATGCTTTCCCTCCTACTCGGCGTACTTCCCTTCCCCCTTTACCCGATCGCTCCCAAACCTTCACCCAACACCCTTTTTCCCTCCTTCCCCTCGCTGTACTACGTTCCCCTTCTCGTTTTCCCCCTTTCCCCTTTTTCCTTGTTCCACCCCCTTGTTCCTCCTCTTCTTGCGCCCCTTCCATCGTCTCACCCTGTCCGTTCCACCTCGCCTTCCGCTGCGCCCCCTCTCTTCCTCTCGCCCCTGCTGTCCGAGTGGTCTCCCTCCTCCACCTTCGCCCACACCTTCGCTTGTCCCACTTTCCCCCCCCCTCACTTCCTTGAACTCCTTCCCCCTTTTCTTTCGGCGCCCCCCGCCTCCGCCTGTCCGCACTCCACTTTCACCATCTCCCCAAGTTTTCCTTTTCCCCCCTGCGTCTCTCTGCCCACGCATCCGCTCCTGTCTCCCTCCCTTCCTGTATTCCCAACTGCTCTCTCTACTTCCGCTAACCCGGCCTCGGGCCCCTCCTTTCCCATGTCACCTTCGTTCACTTCCTCACCTTCGCCTCAGACCTCGTTCTTTTTCACCCCGTCCCTCTCTATAAGCAGGCTTGTTCGTTTCCCATCCCTCTACCTTGCTTCTGCCATCCCCTCCTCCCTGGCACTGCGATCTCTTCTTGTCCTCCCCTCTTTGAGTATTTACTAACCTCCTACCCCTCTCCGCTCTCTTTTCCCCTCTCCGCCACCCTCCACTACTTCCCCTTCTGCTTTTCGTGTGCCGTCTTTCTACTCGGTTCCCCCCGCTTGCTCCTGCCCGTCTCCCCCCTCTTGTAACCGCGGTCCCCTACACTTCTCCTTTTTACGCTCTCCTACTCCCCCTCCCCTTCCGACCCTCCCTTCCCCTCTTTCTGCCGCCTCCCCTCTATAGTCTCCCTGGTCGCTTCATTCCTTCTCCTCTTTACTTCCTTCTTACTCGCCCACTCCCTGGCTTCCTTGCTACCCCTCCTAGTACCTTTCGTTCCTTTTTATTCCTCCTCCCGTTTGTCCTTCCCCCTATTCTTGGTTCCTCCCTTTGCTCTCCTTTTCCCTCCCGGGGGGGGGGGGGGGGGGGGGGGGGGGGGGTGGGCCGCTCGAACTGATCCCCCCCTTCTCTCGGGCTAATGTCCCCTCTACACTTTGAACTCTTACTTACCTCATCCCCATTCCCCACCTCTGCACCTTGCTCCTCGCTCTGCCTCCAACCTCTGAATACTTGGCCCAACCACCTGTCTAACCTCCCTATCTCTCTGCCCTTAACCCTCCCACTCCCGTGCCCCTACTACCCACCCCTTCCTTCCCTCTCACCCCTTGGAGTTCCCTTCTTCAAACTTCCTTCCTCCTTCACTTCCTGTCGTCGTTCTACTTCCCTCTTTTCCGGTGCTCCCTCTTCCTTCCTCACGCCTCTCCCTCCTTTTTTCCCTACTTAGCTTTTCGTTCCTTCCTACTGTTGCTGTTTTGCCCGCGGCCGCGATCCTGCCACTTCATTCTCTTCTCGTTGGTTTTCTTCCCCCTCGAACACGCCGTCTTTCTACTTTTACTCTGTTGTTCTCCTCGCCTTTACTCCGGCCCCATTTCTATTTCCTTTTGTGCGCCCCTCCTGCCTGGTTCTGCTACTCTAATTACCGCCCCCCACACTCCCCCCCTTCTGTTCTTCCATCCACCACTTCCCATAGCTTCATTTCTGGCCCCCTCTCGTAACCTCCCCCCCACCTCGCCGAGCCTATCCCCCCGCCCTTACCTCATTCGTTCTCCCCCTCCCGGCTTAGACTGCTTGCCACCTCCCTCACTGCTCCTGGCTCTCTCTGCCTGGCGTACTCCTTCCTTGTTCTCCCCCCCTCCTCCCTTGCTTACCGCGTGCCGTCTGCCTCCTCCGCCTGTGTCGTACCTTTTCGTTTATACGCAACGCTGGTTCTTCTCCTTGTCCTCTCTGTGTTGCCCTCACCGTCCCCCCCCCCTTCCCTCCCCTTCCACTCAGCTCCTCTCTCCCTACCCTTCCCCCCCCCCCGTCCCTATAACTCCCTCTCTTGCCCCCGACTCCCTACCCTCCGATCCACCCGACCACTCTCTCCTCCTCGCTCCTCAACTCTCCCGCCCTGTCCTTTCGTCTCTGTTTCTGGGTGCTATCAATTGTCTCTTCTTCCTTCCACCCCCGCTCTCTCCCCTTCTTAACTTCTTCATTTTACCCTCCCGTCTCCCTGACGCCGCCACCCTCTTCGCCCGCTCCCTAACTTCCCTCACCCCTTTGCTCTCTTCTGCATCCTCCTTTTCGCCTCCTTGGGCTTCCCTCCCCCCCGTATTTCAGTCTCCGACTTCTTAACGGCCCCGCCCTAACAGCACCATCTCTTTCTCGGCGCATCCTCCCCTCACCTTCTTTCGCCCCTCCCTTCCCCTCCCCTTCTCGCTCGCTTGTTCATTCTCTTTTAGTTTTTCCCTGTTTCTCCTCGTCCCCCTCCGTCCGCGCTGACTACCTAACGCCCCCTGCCTCCTCCTAGTATTCTCTAACCATCTAACTACCTCCCGCGTTCCAACCCCTCCGGCCCCTCTTCCCCGCCCCTCTTGCTCCTCCCTCTTTTCCCTCCCCCCCACCTGTCTTTTCCGTCCTCTTCCCTACTTCCCTTCCCAATCCCCCCCTTTCTCCCCCTTCTCCACTGTCTACCTCTTAATCCCACTCCTCCTTCCTTCTTCCAACCCCCTTCTTCCTTCCTCCCTCCTACTCTCCCCTTACCTCGGCTCTCGTATCCCCTTCCTGCTCGTTCCGCGTCTGGCTTCCTCCCTCCCCCCTCCTCACCGCCTGCCTCCCCCTCTCCTCTCCCGGATTCTTCTCCTCCGTTTTTCCTGCTTCCTTCTTCTTAACTCCTCCTCCCCTTTCCCCGCTTCCTCTTAGTGGTTTCTCCCCTCCTTCTTTCCCCCGACCCCTTCTCCCCTTTTGCCCACCTCCACCTCTTCTCCCTCCCTTCCCAACACCTTGGCTCCGCCTTCGTCGTCCCCCGCTTCCGTCTTCGTCTTAACCCCTTCACCTATCCCTCTCTTCATGTGCCCCCCTCCTATTCAATAACTTCCTTTTTTCTTGCTCTCTTGCCTCCCCTCTTATCACTCCCCCACATCCACTGCTCTCGTCTCCTCCCCCCTCCGGGTGGGGGGCTTTTCTTCTCTGTCCTTCTCTCTCCGTCTCGTCCTCCCTCCCTTCACTCCCGTTTACCCCCCACCTGTGGGATGATCGACTCCCCGACCCCATCTCCTGCCCTGACTGCCCCTACCGCTACCCACGCTCACCCCCTCTTCCCTTCACTTCGTTCCCGCCCCCCTTGCCATCTTTTCCCACGTCTTTTCACGGCCCGTACCGTCTCTTCGTTTGATCTGACTTCCATTTTTGCTAACTGGCGTTCCCCCCATCCCGCGGCCGCCTCCGCCCTCCTCCCAGGTCCGTTTCCTATCCCTTCCCCTTCCTAAACTTTTTCTTCTTCCCCCCTCTTACGTCGCCGCCCCCTTCGCTGTCGCGCCCACTTATCCCCCCCCCCCGCCCGCTTGCTGTTCCTCCTTTCTCGACCTGGTTCTTTCTTTGGTGCTTCTGTCCCGCGCCCTCATCACCCCTTCTCACACCCGCCCCTACTCCTTCTCTCCTCCTCTGTAACGCCCTCTTTCCTACTCCCTCAACCACGTGCTTGTCTGTAACTCTTAACCTTTTCCTCTTACCTCCCCTTGCTCCCCTTACAACCCCCCCTTCTTCCCTCTTTTCAACTTTTGCATCTTCCCCCACGGATCCCTTCCTTCGTGCTCCCTTCCGCTCCGACTTCCTCCTTTGCCCCCTTCTTTCGCTAACTCCTCTTTCCTTTTTCCGGTCCATCCGTTCCTCCTAGAACTCCCCCGTGTCCTCCCCTCCCCCCTCTCTAACTTCATCACCCTTAACTTTCCCTCTCACTCCGACACGCTGTTCCCGCCTTCCCGCCGTTAACGTCTTCATTATACCTCCCTCTGCCCTATTGTCTTCCGCCCCCTCTCCTTACACATTACATCCCCCTTCTTTTTCCTCACTGACTTCTTTTTCCTCCCTAAGCCTCCCTAACGTGTAACTGTTCTCGCTTCTACCCGGCTCCCTCGTTGTAGGCTGCGATCATCTCCCCTGCTTCTCTGCTTAATACTTTTCAGGTTCCTCACTTCCTTCTTTCCTACCTTCGGACTCTTGCTCCCTGCTTGCTCTCCCCCTCCTGTCAACTGTTCGGTACTAACTCCGTCCTATTCTCTCCTCTTGCACCCCCCCCACTCGTGGCCTCTTTCCCCCCGTTTCTACTTCCACCTCCCTCGGGTCTACCCCTCTCTTCGGCCCTCCCTTCCTCGCCCGCGCTCATATCACTGGTCTCCTTCACCCCCAGTCGTCACTTTCCCGGGTCGACACCTCCTTCTCCTTCCCTCCCCCCTCTCCCACTCACTACGGTTCCTACTCAACTTCCGTGCTTTTCACCCCACTTCAGGGTCCTCCCTCCTCCCTTCACCTTACCCCTCACCTCGTATTTTTGTGCTGCTCTTCCCCCGCCGGTACCCCCCGCTACTCCAGTTCCCTGTCGCCCCTTCCCTTCCTCTTTTTTTTTGGCGCCCGGGGTCCCCGCGCCCTCCTCCCTTTCTTCTTGTCCCATCCACTTTCCCTCTCTCTTCCAACCGAACCTTTTTCCTTTCTTTCACCTCCTCCCCTCCTCAGTTGCCTTCTACCCCCCTTCCCCTCCCGCTGGACGGCTATCCTCCTTTTAACCGTCCCCCTTTCACACTATTTCCCGTTCAGAACCCCCTGTCCTTACTTCCCCTCTGGCCCGTCCGCTGTGTCCCTCCCTCGCTTCGGTGCCTTCCCTCCCTCCCTCCCCTCTCCTACCCCCCCCCGCCCTCCCCTTCACCACCCGGTCCCTCCCCATGCCCTTATATTTACTTCCGTTATCTTTCTTAATCCCCCTTCTGGGTATCATTTCCACTCCCCTCTGGCCCCTAACTCCCTTCCCTTTTTCCCTACGATATCGTATTAGCCACCTGTTCCTTCGCCCCCACCCCTCCCTGCCCCCAACCCGACGCCCCAATTCCTCAGCTTTCGTCTGTACGAGTCTCTTGCTACTGACCTCCCCCTGCCTACTTTTCCCTCCCCCATCGCTCTCTCCCCGTGCACCACTTCTCCGCCCGTTCCTGTACTTCCCTCCCGCTCTGCCGCAAAAAACCCACCTGACCGCCCCCACCCCGTCCAGTGTCCTACCGAACCCCTCTCCCCCCCCCCCGTCCTTACCTTTCCATCGGCGAACTCCACTAACGCATTTCCCCCACTCCCCCGCCTTTTGAACCGGTCTCCGGCCACCTCCTCCTTCACTTCCGCCTTCTCCCTTCCCTCCCCCTTCCCCTTACGCCCCCCGCTCCTTCCCCTGGTACTACCTCCCTCCTATTTTGCACCCCCATATCTTCTTGATGCTCTTAACAACTCAACCCCGTTTCCTGCCCCTCCCCTCTCCATTCTCGAACAACCCTCTCTTCCCCCCTGTGTTCTGGCCTCCCTTTCTCCCCCTCCTCCCTACGCCTTTTTCCCCCACTCGTCCTCTTCCCTCTATTTCTGCTTTGGGGCCCCCTCCCGCCCACTGCTCCGCCCTTCCTCTGGCTTTACGCAGACTACCCCCCCCTCTTCTTATTTCTCCTTCACTCTCTCCTGTCCGGCTCTCCTCACTTAATCTGCCTCTGCGCTTCCTCCTTTGGGTCTCACCTTCGTGGTTCCCTTTCTCTTCTCCTTTCCCTTCCCTTTCCTTTTCCCCCTTTATCCCTTCAACCTCTCCCCTCTCCCTGGCTCCTCTAGACCCCCTCCCCACCCCTTCCTCTTTTCGGTATCACTCCCTCTTCCCCCCCCCGGACCTATCCTTCCTCTACCCTATGAACTCCTTACGCCTGGTCTTCTTTTTCCGTGGTCTCCACCCATCTCCTATTGAGGTCCCTAACCCTCATCCCCCCCTCACTCCTCCTACCCTGTCCTACCCCTTTCTGACTTCCCCATGCCATTTCGCTGCCCCCGCCTCTGCCGCTCCGTACGCCCTTTCGTTCCCCCCCGCGCGTTTTCCTAACTTCACTCCTACCGTCGAACTTGCCTCGTCCTCTTCGACCTGCCACCGTCCTTCCTTCCCCCTCTGCTTCTTGGCTCTTGCTTGCCTACCCCCCTTCCACGCTTCCTCTTATGCCCCAACCCTTCCCCTCTGTTCCCCCCCTCTCTCCATCTTTCCTCCTTCCGACCCCGCACCCTCCCTCCCCGTCTTCTCTTCCTCTTGCCGCCTTCAACCCTCTTGCTCTCGTGTCCCCCGCTCCTTTTTAACCCCCTCCCATCTACCCACCCATGCTCCCCCTTGCGTTGTCGCCCCCTCCTCGTCGCTGGTTCCCTTTCCTTCCTCTCCCATTTACAACCTCCCCCCCCTCGCCTCCTCTTGCCGCTCCCTATCCGCATCTCTACGAACCCGCTATGTGACTTTCCGCCCCCTACCTCTACCCGACTCCTTGCCGCCTCACGCCCCCTTTCTCGACCTTGAAACCTCCACGTCTGCCTGGTTCCTCCTCGTTTCCAGTCGTCTTGCCCCCTCTCTCGCTTTCGCTCCTATTTCCTTGCCCCCCTCCCCCGCTCTAGATCCCGCCCGCACTCTCTGCTACACGTCTTCTCCTTTTCCTTCCCCCATTCCTTCCCTCCTTCCAACCCCTGCTACTCCCGCCTCTGCGGTCATCTTCTCTCTCCCAACCTGCTCCTACTCTACACCTTAGACCCTTCCTCGAACGCCTCTCTCTTGCCCTCTCCCCGTCTTCTCCCCCCCCTTACTTTATTTTTCTGTGCTCCTCCCTGTTCTCCTCAGCCTCCCGCGTTTTCCTGTCCTCATCTCTTCACATCCCTCCGATTCTCCGGTGCGCTCCCCGTAGCTTTAGGCTTCCGCCGTCGTTACTCCCTCCCCCTACCCGTCCCCTCGACCCCCCCTACGTCCTTAACTGCGCCTCCTCGCTCTCATTGTCCCTCACCTCTACCACCCCCTTTCGCTCTGCCGCTTCCGCGCGGTGGGGTGGATGGGAGGTAGGGCTCCTTTCCCTTACCTACATCCTATTCCCTTTGCTCTTTCTGTGGTTTCCTCCCCTGATTATTCCGAACGGTTTGTACCCCTCTATGCGCGCGGGGGGCCCATCTTGCCTCGGCCTCCCTTCTTTTCGGGGCCCCATACCTCCTTATTGACCCTGTCGCCCTCTCTCCTCTCTTCTTCATCCTGCTCCTCAACCCCCTCTCTAGCCCCCTCTCCGCCTGTTCACCCCCCTGCACACGTGCCCACCGTGTCTCGCTCCTTCCCCCGCTGCCATTCCTCTTACCCTACCTGCACCTTGCTTCTCACCCTCCTTTCTTTCTCTTTTTTCTGTTCCATGACTGCCCCCCTTCCTTTACTACCTTGTACTCCTTTCCTACTCTTCCGCGCGTCGCTTCTTCACCTCCCTCCATTCTCACTTGTCTGCCCGCTGCTCTTGACCCCTTCTCCTTCCTTCCGTGTAGCTCCCCGCTGCTTTGGTATCTTATGACCGCCATCTCCCTCTTTACTCTCTTTACTCGCTTCTCTCCCGTCCAGCTCGCCAACCTTTTGTTCGCCCCTTCCGCTTCTTCCTTTTCTGTCGTGCCTTGCCCGTACGTCACCTCCCCCCCTCTTACTGCCCCCTGTTCCTTAACTTGCTCTCTATAATACCTGTCTTCTGTTTCCAACCCCCTCCCCTCTTCTTTCAACCTCCTGTTACCCCCCCTCCCCGCCCCCGTGCCAGTTCTCGTCTTGTGTTCTTTATCTCCCCTTCTTTTCTTCCCGGCCCTCACTTCCCTTTGAGTCATCCCCGATTGCCTCCGCCTTCCCTTGCCCCCCCCGCCTCTCCGTTTTGTTGCGTCCTCCTCATTCTGGACGTCGATTCCGAACGCGTATTCCCACTTCTTTCGTGGTACACCGTTCGAACTCGGCCCGCGCTCACCTTGACCTGCTAGCATTCTCCACTATTCCGCCCCCCAACCTACCTGCTCCCGCCTCTCCTCGTTCCCTAAACTCTCGACTCTATGCGCTCCCCCCTCTTGAGTCTGTTTCCCCCTACTTCCCTCCTTTCTCCTCTCGCTTCCTCCCCCTCATCTGTCCCCTCTGCCCCATGTTGCTTTCGTTTCCGTACCTCCTCTCTATTTTCCCCTCATGGTTCCATTTCTGTCCCTCTCCTCCAGCCTCTTTAACATTCCTTCCCTCCAGCCCTCCCGTCTTGTCGTGCCCCCCTGTTCGTTACTTCTTCTGACCGATATTCCTGGACTTGACAACTTTCCTCCCTCCCTCCCCCTCCCTTTTCTCTAGTTCTTTTCGGCTTCACTCCCTGCTCCCGCTTTCTTCCGACCTATTCCCCTGGCGTGTGACCTTTTCCTTTCCCTTTCGCCCTTCTACCTTCCCTACCCTCCTAACTGTTTCCTCGCTTACCTTACGTTCTCGGCTACTTCCTAATTTCCTCCTCTTCCCCCATCCCCGCATCCCCCGTATCCCCTTGACTACCTTCATCCTTCTCAACGCCCCCTCACCCTATTTGCCCTGCTGGGGGTGTCACACGCTAGACCTCCCCGTTACTATTTTTCTCTTTTTACTTTTCCTTTCGTCCCCTTCTGTTCCCTCTACCCCTTCCCCCCTTCACCCATCGCCTCCCTGCCCCTCCACTTTTCGTTACTTCAGTCTCCCAATCTCCGCCTCGTCCCTCCGGCTCTTACTCCTCTCAACTTTTTGCGTTCCTTTACCTGTATGCAACTTGCCATCTCCCTTCTCCCAGGGCACTATCAGCTCTCGGCTATTCGTTAACGTCTCTATTCCGCCTCTTTGCCTGATCTCGCCTCCTTTTTCACCTGTCCTGCTCTTCCCTCGTGCTTTTCCTACCCTCACCTTGTGCTGTGCCGAGCTCCTACTTCTCTCCCTACATCCCGTCTATCTCCATTCCACACTCACTCTCCCCCCTTCCGGAGCCCGCTTGTCCATACCTCTTCTTTTCCATAAACAACGTTCCTGGTCTCTCGTTGGGCCTACTCATGCTCGTTTTTAACCTGACCGGCATAGGGTGGGGTTATGGTTGGGGAGTCACCTGTCACCCCCGAGTTAAGTACCCCCTCAGGAGCTTTTTTGGTGACCGATCCCGCGCCTAGTGACCTGACAACCCCCGGTCCACCCCCTATAAAAAAATATGATTAGGATTATCGAACTAGCAACAAAATACACCTGAGCAAACTCAAGAAACGTTTTATTACAAAACGTTTCAGACCTGAGACCGAAAAAAAAACAGTATATATAGGCTGAGTGACCTCACGGTGACCTGAAAAACGCAATACAACATATATGATAGGGTCATGTAGATAATGGGTCATGTGACTCATATGTTAGGTAGATTGTGCTTTATCAGCTGAGTATCACGTACGCCATATATTCTTCTAAATTTTGTAGCGTCCATCATTAAATTCTACGGTGTCGGTGACGGCTCTTACAAGGCTTCTAGAAAACGTCATGTGGTAAGGATGTTTCGCTGAGGACGATTTTGTAACTCACTTGTTTCCTTACTTGTTTTCGTTTAAACCAATTTGTCGTATCAATTACCAAGCTTATACCATTCTATTATTGTGTGCTACTCACTGGTCTGATGAACGCCCAGTGAATATGATGACGAAAACCCCTGATATTAAGAGAATACACCTGTTTGCTCAAAGAACACATAGATGATTGTTTTAACTTGCTTTTTGAACAGTACATTAGATTTTTCTTGTGCAATCATTGATCCCAAGTTTTCTTGTTCGTTCGTCGAACATTTGCCCCTATTTTGTTTAATGTTTTTACCGTTTGTAGCATTTTATAACTGGTTAAAATTTTTAGTGACAAATGCCAATCTGACCTAAATAAGCCTAAAAGACATGGATAACTAACTGCAACGCATGAGTAAATCTGTGATTAATTATGTGGGTAAATTTTATAGGCAGTGTCTTGTGAAGAAATTTTGATACATAAAACAGTTTACACTTACTGATGTACGCTCAGAATCTAGTGGGATTTAAGGCCACCAGGCATAGTAATTCTCCCTTCGTGTCCACCTTCTCACTACATCATGTGTCACGTCCTAGATCTTAAATTACTATTACACCTAGGTTCTTAAAATTATTTAAAAATGTTATGCCATTCACTATAGACAACTTATAAGAGACTGTATATTGTAATATTACCGACCTGAGTAATTTGTTTGGATAATTTTGTATAAACAAAATCAATCACATGATTAGAAAAAAAAGTATAACGACATTCAAGATTTCTCACCAAATTAATGATTCTGCTGTTATATTCCTACGACTCCCGTTCGTGAGGGGCGGGGATTCATATTGGCCGATATAAATATAAGATACCTGTAGTGAAAATTAATGCCCTGGGAGGCGGACAATTACATGTGATGTCAAAGTCAGTTTCTGACGACATCGCTTCTGTTAAACCTTACTTAATTTCATTGAAGATTCGAGGCGCCGATTCCAATTCAAGGTTGGCCAACACCGCCACCTCAGACGGCCACGCCCCTCATAGAAGTTTCCCTTGAACTCTGGTAAAGAGCTCTTGATCTGTGAAACTGGATCTGAACTCCCCAGTTCCCTAATTAATCCTGAATACCTTCCACCTCTCCGCCCCCCCCCACAGGTGCTGTATAATCTAACGGGTTTAGCGCTTCCTTTATTATTATCATAACACGAATGCACTCGGGCAGTACTTACCCTATTTCACCCTCCTTCCCCCCAATCATTTGGAAGTACCCACTCACTACCTCGTATGTTGGTAGTTGCGTACTACCAGAATACCTCATATTCATGACTTCACATTTGCATTACACTAACACTCACAAACATTATTTACTAATTATAGGAAAATTATACAAATTTTCCACAAAACTGTTTGCGAGACGGGGTTAATTATGCAGTCTGCCTAGGTGGGGTTTCCTTTTCTGTCAACATGTCTTTTTAAGTGTTTATCCCCTTTACGTATTGTCACATTTATTAGCGTTGTAACTGGAAAAAATACCCTTATACACAGCGATCTAACCTAACTAAATCTAAGTAAACCAACCTAAAGTATGTTTGTGTGTTGACGACCGTGTTAGAAGTAGCATGGGTTGACGACCTTGTTAGAAGTAGCAGGGAATGACGATCTTGTTAGAAGTAGCACGGGATGACGCCTTGTTAGAAAGTAGCATGGGATGAACACCTTTTAGACGTAGCATGGGAATGACGACCTGTTTTAAAGTAGCATGGGATGAACGCCTTGTTAGAGTAGCAATGGGAAGGACGACCTGTTAGAAGTAGCATGGGATGACGACCTTGTTAGAAGTAGCATGGGATGACGACCTTGTTAGAGGTAGCATGGGATGACGACCTTGTTAGAGGTAGCATGGGATGACGACCTTGTTAGAAGTAGCATGGGATGACGACCTTGTTAGAAGTAGCATGGGATGACGACCTTGTTAGAGGTAGCATGGGATGACGACCTTGTTAGAAGTAGCATGGGATGACGACCTTGTTAGAAGTAGCACGGGATGACGACCTTGTTAGAAGTAGCACGGGATGACGACCTTGTTAGAAGTAGCATGGGATGACGACCTTGTTAGAGGTAGCATGGGATGACGACCTTGTTAGAGGTAGCATGGGATGACGACCTTGTTAGAGGTAGCATGGGATGACGACCTTGTTAGAAGTAGCATGGGATGACGACCTTGTTAGAAATAGCACGGGATGACGACCTTGTTAGAGGTAACATGTTGACGACCTTGTTAGAAGTAACGTGTGTCGACGACCTTGTTAGAGGTAACATGTTGACGACCTTGTTAGAAGTAACGTGTGTTCACTACCATGACGGCATTATTATGAAAATGACAGTGCTAATCCTGCGTGGGAGAGGAGACCATCGGAATAGATCCAAGGAATGCTATTTATCCAGTTCCTTGGACCAAAAGTCCTCGCTGACTACAGGTGCCTCCCTTTAAATGTTACCTTATCAGATTTTTTGCTGATTATCTTAGGTAAAACTTTATAAGTTCTTCAATTTTATTGGAAGAAGTTTGTGTTGGCTACCAAGTTATTTTTGTCGACTACAGTGTTGAAAGTTTGTGTTGACTATATTCCCAGCAGTAAGTTTGTATTGAGTACCTTGACAAAGTGTTTTGTGTTGACTACCTTGTCAGTAGTAGTTTCTACTAAGCAGAAAGACTGTATAATACCTGAATTTTTTCTCTTAAGAAAAATCTGTATTATTCAATAGGTTTAAAATCACGAGGCTAGGAAAACAATGTTTATTTTGTAATTAACATTGTATCCCTGAATATAGTTGATAAATATTATAATTAACTGCAAAATTTGGTATTAAAATTGTTAGAAAATGTATAGCGCTTTATTGAATTGTATGCCAAGTCTATCCTAGTTTCTACTAGTGATTATTAATTTTATAAGGGAGGATTAAACCCGTAGCCTGAAGGAACTGGTAGGTGCTCAGGCTTGATGAAAGAAGGAAAGGGCAACTTTTAAGTCAATGTATTGAAACCAATTTACTATTATCAAGGCATTCACCTTCATTCCCTGTTTTTAAAACTGAGAAATTCTTAAAATAATTTACAGGAATTTTCAAGCCACGAGTGTCAACACTAGACGAGGTCTCGTGATCAATTACTTGTGTACCTTAGAAACTAAGGTCACACACCAGGATATTATTGTTATTGTATTCTGAGCTGTACACAGCTTACGTACTAAGTGTTTCCATTGTAGTGCCATCATGGAAAAATAGATTTCCCAGTATTAACAATAAAATCCTGGCGACGTCTCAAAACTGTACTCGAGATGGAGTAGTATCTCACAGCTCGCCAACTACCATGTAATGATGACAGTTTCAGGAAGGGAAGAGCGGATATGTTTAGTTTACATTAGATAGACACATGTTGAAGATAACCTAAACCATATGTAATGGCTAATAATTTTTTTTAATTATATATGGAAACCAGGAAAGAGGAATATAGACGAAACAATGGCCAGACACTTATTGAACGTGTCTTAGTAAAGACCAACCTGACGATACATAATCTTTTATTTTATGCGCTAGCCTGGCCAACATGGTAGGCCATGATAATTATATGATCGCTTAATTAAGAATTAATGAGTATGAGACAGTCTTCCTGATGGCTATAACTCAACTCAGACAAGAAACAAAAATCTTCGTAATCCCCCCATTCCGGCAAATTCTGAAACCTGCAGGGTTTTTTCCGAGGCAATTTATCATTTTTCACATTGTAATTCAAGTAACTAGTTCCACTCATCCTGCTAAACTTAACAGTATATTCTTAGGATTTTTATTATGAATCAGCTGAGTAAAATTTAAATATAGGTTACGTTTTGCCAGAGATGCTTAGCATTCTACGGACCTTCAGTTTATTTTATGCCCTTTGCAGCAGTACTAAAATTTACATCAGATGCTGCATTTACATTTGACGAACGCCTGTAATAACCGTGAAGCAAGAGATCGACTCCAGATAAATGCTTCTGATGACTGTATTAAGATAAAAAAAATCGGATTTGTAACGTGGAGGGTTACCCACCCAGGGTAACCCATTTAAGTCATTTCATCCTCGTGAAGTCTGTCTTGTTTCAATTTGGGTCCTGAAATCGTATCCCCCAGGATGCGAATCACAACAGTCGACTAACACCCAGGTACGCATTGCCATGTGAACAGGGACAGCAGGTGTAAGAAAACGTGCGGAATGTTTCGAACCTCAGACGCTGCTGAAGCTGGACAAGTAGTAAACGGTACATCACCGCTCCTCCTGACGGCCTGAAGCACTGGTACAAATTTTGTTGCACTCTTACAGTTAAGTAGCTAGAAACCATACTTAACTAGAAACCAAGGTAAAGGAGGGCTTATCAGAGCCACAGAAATGAAGTAGCTAGAAACCATGCTAAACTAGAAACCAAGCTAAGGAAACGCTTGTCAGAGCCAGAGATATTAAGTTCAACAAAATAAAATAACTCCAAACAATGACATCATTTGCATTTTCAAATTTCCATTGTTTCACAGAATGTAACAACAATAATACACAGTTCATTATTGTAGCAATAATAATACACAGTTCATTATTGTAGCAACAATAATACACAGGTCATTATTGTAGCAACAATAATACACAGTTCATTATTGTAACAACAATAATACACAGTTCATTATTGTAGCAACAATAATACACAGGTCATTATTGTAGCAACAATAATACACAGTTCATTATTGTAGCAACAATAATACACAGGTCATTATTGTAGCAACAATAATACACAGTTCATTATTGTAACAACAATAATACACAGTTCATTATTGTAGCAACATAATACACAGGTCATTATTGTAGCAACAATAATACACAGTTCATTATTGTAACAACAATAATACACAGTTCATTATTGTAGCAACAATAATACACAGTTCATTATTGTAACAACAATAATACACAGTTCATTATTGTAGCAACAATAATACACAGTTCATTATTGTAGCAACAATAATACACAGTTCATTATTGTAGCAACAATAATACACAGGTCATTATTGTAGCAACAATAATGCACAGGTCATTATTGTAGCAACAATAATGCACAGGTCATTATTGTAGCAACAATAATACACAGTTCATTATTGTAACAACAATAATACACAGGTCATTATTGTAGCAACAATAATACACAGGGCATTAAATTTTAACAACAATAATACACAGTTCATTATTGTAGCAACAATAATACACAGGTCATTATTGTAGCAACAATAATACACAGGTCATTATTGTAGCAACAATAATACACAGTTCATTATTGTAACAACAGTAATACACAGTTGATTATTGTAGCAACAATAATACACAGGTCATCAATGATCTCAGAGTCAAATGAAATGTTTCCATCTTTTATGGTTTCTCGCGTAAAATATTAATCTGACGTCGAAATGCGGATTCCTGCTCACCAACTATATAGACACGACCGAGAAAGAAACGATGGTTGGTCTGTATGTTGGTCGTTAATTTGCCTTGATGTAGTTGACGTATTGGTGGTTAATATTTAAAATCAGAATCTAGTAGTTGTCCTTGTGTATAAACCAGATCTTTCCAGCAGTTCAAAGACCAACTTGCTAAAATTTATACTTCTAGGAAAATGATTAAAACTTGGCACCAAGTGCCATATTGCAGGGTGACTTTAAATCTGGCACCAAGTGTTATATTGCAGGGTGGCTTTAAATCTGGCACCAAGTGTCATATTACAAGATGACTTTAATGTATTTGTAATCGAAGAATGGGATTAATACTTAAATAGCAGGAAACTCAGTCGAAACTCATAACCTTAGCAATTAATTCTCCTTAAGCCAACAGTGTGTGTGTATGTGCGTTGTGTTGTGTGTACGTTGTGTGCGCGTTGCGTTGTATGTGCGTTGTGTGCGCGCGTGTACGTTGTGTGTTGTGTGCGCGTTGTGTGTGCGCGGTGCGCGTTGTGTGCGCTCGTTGTGTGTGTGCGCGTTGTGTGTGTGCGCGTTGTGTGTGTGTGTGTGAGAGAGAGAGTGAGAGAGAATAAGAGAGAGAGAGAGAATGAGGGGAGAGAGAATGAGAGAGAGAGAGAGAGAGAGAATGAGAGAGAGAGAATGAGAGAGAGAGAATGAGAGAGAGAGAGAGAGAGAGAGAGAGAGAGAGAGAGAGAGAGAGAGAGAGAATGAGAGTATGAATATGAGAATGAGAATGTCTGTGTGTAAACTCTCGTTCACACGCCTGCCTGCAAGCTTGCCTGCCTGCCTGCCTGCCTGCAAGCTTGCCTGCCTGCCTGCCTGCCTGCCTGCAAGCTTGCCTGCCTGCCTGCCTGCAAGCTTGCCTGCCTGCAAGCTTGCCTGCCTGCCTGCCTGCAAGCTTGCCTGCCTGCCTGCCTGCCTTCAAGCTTGCCTGCCTGCCTGCAAGCTTGCCTGCCTGCCTGCCTGCAAGCTTGCCTGCCTGCCTGCCTGCAAGCTTGCCTGCCTGCCTGCAAGCTTGCCTTCCTGCCTGCCTGCAAGCTTGCCTGCCTGTCTGCCTGCCTGCAAGCTTGCCTGCCTGCCTGCAAGCTTGCCTGCCTGCTTGCCTGCCTGCCTGCCTGCAAGCTTGCCTGCCTGCCTACCTGCCTACCTGCCTGCCTGCCTGCAAGCTTGCCTGCCTGCCTGCAAGCTTGCCTGCCTGCCTGCCTGCAAGCCTGCCTGCCTGCAAGCTTGCCTGCCTGCCTGCCTGCAAGCTTGCCTGCCTGCCTGCAAGCTTGCCTGCCTGCCTGCCTGCAAGCTTGCCTGCCTGCCTGCCTGCCTGTCTGCCTGCAAGCTTGCCTGCCTGCCTGCCTGCCTGCCTGCAAGCTTGCCTGCCTGCCTGCCTGCAAGCTTGCCTGCCTGCCTGCCTGCCTGCAAGCTTGCCTGCCTGCAAGCTTGTCTGCCTGCCTGCCTGCAAGCTTGCCTGCCTGCCTGCCTGCCTGCCTGTCTGCCTGCAAGCTTGCCTGCCTGCAAGCTTGCCTGCCTGCCTGCAAGCTTGCCTGCCTGCCTGCCTGCAAGCTTGCCTGCCTGCCTGCCTGCCTGCAAGCTTGCCTGCCTGCTTGCCTACCTGCCTGCCTGCCTGCAAGCTTGCCTGTCTGCCTGCCTGCCTGCAAGCTTGCCTGCCTGCCTGCCTGCAAGCTTGCCTGCCTGCCTGCAAGCTTGCCTGCCTGCCTGCAAGCTTGCCTGCCTGCCTGCCTGCCTGCCTGCCTGCCTGCCTGCCTGCCTGCCTGCCTGCAAGCTTGCCTGCCTGCCTGCCTGCCTGCAAGCTTGCCTTCCTGCCTGCCTGCAAGCTTGCCTGCCTGCCTGCCTGCAAGCTTGCCTGCCTGCTTGCCTGCCTGCCTGCAAGCTTGCCTGCCTGCCTGCCTGCAAGCTTGCCTGCCTGCCTGCCTGCCTGCAAGCTTGCCTGCCTGCCTGCAAGCTTGCCTGCCTGCCTGCCTGCAAGCTTGCCTGCCTGCAAGCTTGCCTGCCTGCCTGCCTGCAAGCTTGCCTGCCTGCCTGCCTGCAAGCTTGCCTGCCTGCCTGCCTGCCTGCAAGCTTGCCTGCCTGCCTGCCTGCCTGCCTGCCTGCAAGCTTGCCTGCCTGCCTGCAAGATTGCGGCCAGCAGTAACAGCCTAGTTGATCAGGCCCTGATCCATCGGGAGGCCTGGTCATGGACCGGGCCGCGGGGGCGTTGATCCCCGGAATAACCTCCAGGTAACCTCCCTCTCTCCCTCCTCCTCTTCCTCTTCTCTTCTTCTTCCTCTTCTCTTCTTCTTCCTCTTCTCCTCTTCTTCCTTTTCTCCTCTTCCTTTTCTCCTCCTCCTCTTCCCTCTCTCTCCCCTCCCTCTCCCCTCCCTTGCCTTTCCCTCTCCTCCTTTCCCACTCTCGATCCTTTCTCTCCCTCTCTGTTATCCCCATTCGCCCCTCTCTTGTTTTTCCCTCCTCCCTTCCCCACCTTTCTCTTCTTCCCCTTCTACCTCACCCCCTCACACTCTCTTCACCTCTCCATCACTCTGTCCCCTTTCCTCCCTCTCCCCAAGTGCAAAGTCATGAAGATTGTGAAAGGACAAAGAAGACCACAGACGGAGTATAGTCTAGGGGGCCAGAGACTACAAAACTCACTCAAGAAAAAAGGTCTCGGGGTGAGTATAATACCGAACACACCTCTTGAAGCGCACATCAACCATATAACTGCTGCAGCGAATGGGCCCCTGGCAAACCTGATAATAGCGTTCCGATACCTCAGTAAACAATCGTTCAAGACTTTGTACACCGTTTACGTCAGGCCCATGCTGGAGTACGCAGCACCAGTTTGGAACCCACACTTGGTCGAGCATGTCATGAAATTAGAGAATGTGCAAAGGTTTGCAACAAGGCTAGTTCCAAAGCTAAGGGGAATGTCCTACGAAGAAACGTTAAGGGAAATCGGCCTGACGACACTGGAGGACAGGAGGGTCATGGAAGCCATGATAACGACATACAAAATACTGCGTGGAATAGATAAGGTGGGACACAGAAACGAGGGGTCACAATTGGAAGCTGAAGACTCAGATGAATCACAGGGATGTTAGGAAGTATTTCTTCAGTCACAGGGTTGTCAGGAAGTGGAACAGTCTGGCAAGTGATGTAGTGGAGGCAGGATCCATACATAGCTTTAAGAAGAGGTATGATAAAGCTCATGAAGCAGGAGTCACCCAGTAGCGACCAGTGAAGAGACGGGGCCAGGAGCTATGACTTGACCCGTGCAACCGCAACTAGGCGAGTACGCACGCGCGCGCGCGCGCGCGCACACACACACACACACACACACACACACACACACACACACACACACACACACACACACACACACAGGAAAAACATTACGAAGATTTTAAAAATATCAATTAAAAAGAAACCCTTTTTTTCGAATGTATATATTTTTTTGGTTGTTATTTGTAACTGTTGGTTAAAAGACAGGAAGCCGTATGGTGCACTGGACGGCAATTGATGGTGAACTCGTGAAATGCCTCAGTAAATTGGTTTCTCCCTGATAAAAAAGTCGTACCCAAATCCTACCAATTTATTTGAGACAAGTTATTTAAATTAAGTAAAAATCGCATGATGAATTGATTACTTGTTAGATATTACTTAATTATCTGAGAATTTTTACTTTCTGATATTTGGGTTCAGTAATTTTTTGTCCGTTTCGTCATTCAACTTTTCACGTCTCACGTAACACAAGGCCTTTCCCAAACGCTTTCAAATTATCAGTACTTGGGTAGAGTCACTAGGGCAAAAAATCTGGAGTAATTGTCTTCTGCAGGTGCCTTATGACCAGAATTGAACACACTTCCAGCATCCTGGAATGGCTCCTATAACTTCTGAAACCCTCTGCTGCTGGGCTTCATTCACAAAAGAGGCGGAACTGAACATCTGTTATTTTTTAATGTGTAAATGACGTTAAATCGATTTAGTTGTATTTTACTTTCAGTATTGACTGGCTTCAGTAATAAATAGTTCATGTATCTGATGTCATTGAAAACGATATTAAGTTGAGATTTGTGTGGCTAAATTTGTCAGTGTACTAAATTAGGCAATAATGGGTGGAAATTGTGCAATATCCTGATTCTTCATTTTCGGATCTCATCTCGTTCACCTTCAGGGCATCATACAGCTCCTACTTGGCGTCTGGAGACGACATTAACACTGCATTCGCTGTCCAATATTTGGATCAGTCTCTTGTGAGGCAGGAGTTTCCTGTTGGCTTTCACTGTCGCTGTCCCTGGTGTTTTGTTCCTTATGTTCTTGAGAAAGCCGTTCTTGTTGTTCACTTACGGCTCGTCAAGGGTGTCATTATCTTCATCTCAAACAATTCCTTCGTGGTTCTAAGACAATATGTAAGCGTCAGTTGAAAAACAGACTCGAAGATTCTTCGCATATACCTTGCCTTCTAGTATCTTCGGCAGAGAATTCCGTGCATGGTATACTGTTGCCCAGAGACCTTCCATTTCACTTCTTTCCAGGAGCTCGCCAGATGTTCTAAGGAAGGACATGTAGTTGATGAAACTAAAGACATAGCTTGACTTTCTTGACCTGAGGAAGGTTGTCTTGCTCTATTTTGTATATTTTCAGGTACGATGGCTGCTCATATGGCATTATTGCACAACACAGTACCACTTTGTGCTTTGGAGACGATAAACTCTATAGTGCCGTACGTATACTGCCTCATTTGTCTGTGGAATGAGAGGAATCATTGGACTGTATACCGTTGCAGAGCAATGACACTTAACACCCTCAACTTCAGACGTGAATCCTTGCTTGCTTGGTGGATTTCGTTGAAAATGACTTGAACGCAGTCATTTTGTTTTCATAAGCCTAAATTGATTCTCTGGCTCTGGACCATTGTGATTGCCTTTAACTTTACATCTGATATTTGTTTTTATGGATGGAGGTTTGTAAGGGAATATGATGTCACCGAATCACCTGAATTGAGTCTCTGTAGCAATCACCTCTAGGAGCTAATGTAATGATGCTCATAACTGAAGTATCATGGCCAGATAGTGTCTTCATTTTAGCCACAGTTATCTGCCACACAATGACACAATCTCTCACCTTATGTTTGCTTAATCGTACCAGGAGAGACGTCGTGGATCAACTGACCAACAACAGCTGACCGGTCATACGCCATGAAAGCTACCTATAAATCGCTGTTACCACCAGCGTCCTTTAGTATTTTCCTTAGGAAATCTTCTTGGTAACAGTTCAACTTTTGCAACATTATTATGAACAAAAAGACACTAAATGAAGTGTTTAAAGTCATTTGCGATGTAACTCATTCCATGCCCTTGTGAAAACTAAGAGCCGTCAATATTATCAAGGTGAGGTTAATCAAGTAAATACGAGCTAAGAAAACAGGCGTGCCAAGACATGTAAATATATATACATACATAAATACATATATATATATATATATATATATATATATATATATATATATATTATATATATATATATATATATATATATATATATATATATATGAAAATATAGGGAAGTACCACCTCTATAGCTGGAATGGAGACCCTCATCCTCAGAGAAGACAAACGTACCTCAGGGAAAACTCAAAGTTCTCCCCGGAGCTGTTTGAATATTTTCTTCTCCTACCACCCCCTATATATTTTATATTCTATGTGAACATTTATTAATAAACAGAATACATTTACAGAAAAAAATTAATACAATGGCACAATTTATCAAAGATCATGAATTTCCTCCAGGGGGAGTTGAATAATAGTTCTAGGCCCTTCGTTTTCCAATTAACACGTCAGGAGGTAGCAAAGAAATGAATAACAAATCTCAGCAGTTCGTTCCAAGGGACGCTTTCCTAAGGTTGAGGGTAGGAAGAGGCGGAAACAAAGTGCGCCATGCACATGAGTGCCTACTGCCAAACAGATTGAGCATTATAGGAATAAAGAATAGCTAGCCCACACGCAAAGGTAATGAAGTGGTTAACTAGCAAAATTAACATTGCTAACATAACAGTTATCAAAATTATCAGTCGAACTTCATGACAATATAATGGACTAAATACATTATTAATATTAATATTATTAATATAGATGTGTCTGGCAATTGCCTTTGGGAAATTCCCCACGGTTAAGAAAAACGGGTCAAGGGCAAGCTTACATAACAGGCAGACTGTGGTCAAGCCTCGAAAGGAAGAAAAACCCAAAGCCCTAATTCCTTGGAGTGGAACCCTGGCACCTAAGATGATCCAGAGCATTCATATAAGACTCCAATTTTAGACTGTGCACAATAGCCTCAATAATAAACGAATAGAGCTTGAATAGTCCACAACTACCATTATATAACAAATGTTTATAGTGTTCAGTAATTGCAGACTCAAGTATATTTTTCAAGCCATGAATTACATGGAACAATGACCTCAGACCACTTAGCTGGGTTATTGCAGACTTGTGTGGTTGAATATCCCAATTGATCCTTGAGCAGTCGTTACGTAATATTGATATGTAATTCTAACATTTAGAGGTTGGCCAGCTGTATAGTCCTTGTGGCTTAGCGCTTCTTTTTTGATTATAATAATAATAGAGGTTGGCCAGTCTGTGCCATGTAGGATAAGTTGCAGCTTGGCACCCAGTCCTGTACATAACACCTACATAATGTTTCGGGGAATTCTTGATCAGCATCCTCTTAAAAGTCCGTGAATTCTTAAAAATAATTTGTATACTGATTCTCTTAAGGGTATTCGGTAGGACTGATGAATTCGGCATGACGTAAACACAATTAAATATTTTTTCGTTTAGAATTTTTTTTTTTTTTTTGCGAAATTATTGCATACAAAAATTTTCGCTTGCCTTATTTGGGAAGTAGAGCATTGCCAAAATAGCAAGTTTTACCCAAGGAGCAGCATGTAAGGAGTCTTGAGGATCGAACTGGTGGTTTGGTATTTGCAAGTCCACAGGCATTCAGTCTACGAGAAGCCTAATGTTTGGTAATTATAAAATTGTTTATCAATTCATTCTGCATCTTTTATTAGCCAATATTGTCGGTAACATTAATGGCTTCTGAACATAGATATATTTGTGTATAACCCTTCATTGTTCCGTGATTTAACTGTCGTATATCTGTATATTGGAATTAATAAACAAGGTCCTTCGCAGTTTGGTTTCGACGTGTGAAGTGCAGTTTTGACACTATAGTCATGAAATCTATTGTCTCCACTTCCATTTTTTTTTGCTGTAACTTGAAACAATTTATAGTGAAGCAGTTAATCTCTGGGCCCGTTTGTCTGTGTGAACGGGGTGGAGTATGTGTTTGGGTGAACTATGTGGAGCGTGTGTACACACACACACACACACACACACACACACACACACACACACACACACACACACACACACACACACAACACACACACACACACTATATCGTCGAGGCTAAGTTATTATCATGGAGCGTAGCACCAATAGGCTGTCCTGGTCACAACAATAGCCAATTCCATCGTGGTATATTGCACCTCGGGACAATTTGTGTTGTTTAAACAAGTGACACATAACAGAGTGCTAAAGTGAGCGAGACCTTGCAACTTAATTAAAAATAATAAAGATATCTTGTTAAGACATATTCACCTACAATACTGCAATCTGAATGTTGATTCTGTTTGCAATATAATCAAAATCAGCTCATTCCATTTGCAATATGGTTGGTTAACACAGCAACGGTGTCTTTACATTGCCAAGATTCGTTACCCTAAAGATGAATATTGAACGTAACATTAATATCCGCCCCTAATTGAAGAATTAACAAGCACAATACCGTGACTGGAACAATACACAAATCAATTTAAGACTACTTTTCTGTCCGACTTGGACCATTAACTAGTTAATTAAGTAATTAGCTATCGGTCCAAGTCGGACCGAAACGTCATTATTAGTTTGTCTTCCGTGTGTGGAGGATCTGATCTAAATGTTTTTATTTGTTTATTCACTGTTTATCATTTCTCCGATATCCATTGTTGGAAGTTGTACCTGGTATAATTCCCTTAGTCGTCTAACAGCCGTAAAATAACAATAGTGATCTGATCGCGGTCATCAAACTGATTCCACGTACTCCTAACATTTTTTTTTCTCTTCCCGATCACCTTTCACCCAAATTCCTCCTCTCCCTCATCCCTCTCCCTTCCCCCATTTCCCTTCCCCCCATCCCCCCCCCCCCTCCCCCTCTCCCTTCCCCTCTCTCCTTTCCCCTCTCTTCCTTCCCCTCTCTTCCTTCCCCTCTCTTCCTTCCCCTCTCTTCCTTCCCCTCTCTTCCTTCCCCTCTCTTCCTTCCCCTCTCTTCCTCTCCTAATCCCCTCTAGTTCTCTCCGACGCACCCGAATTAACCCCATTTACACTTCCATACTGAAATTCTCTTACCCCCTTTTAACACTTTCTCAGAGCTAGGACATCTAACATCATGTATATTCGTAAAAGTCATAGTCAATACTTTATCCTCGTCTATCTAAAACTCACGTACATTCAAATATACTATGTTTCCCCTTTCTTGCTCGAAGGTAAATTTATTCGAGAGGGTACTAGCAGTATGTCTAGGATGAAATTCATCAAGGTTCTGACCAATCAGCCAAATTAATAACTAAGCCATTTTGCGGAGCTACGCAAAATATCTTTAAGCCTCAAAGAATTCCATATACAGTTTTTTTTTTTATAACCAGTGAGAGGGATTTTTATTGCCCATCCAGACTTTCAGCTTCTTGTATTTTCCTCCATAGACATAGTCAACTATGCAAATACTAATCGGTTCACTGATTAATATTTAGAAAGTTATCCGGTTCCTCGTCGAGAAATTTTAATGTTTATTCTTCATCTTTCTCAAACGTGTTTGTATTTTATCACACATGCTTAAGGAACAGAAAAATTCACCAATAACCCGCACTTTATATAGAAATCTTATGACAATATTTCTTTCCGTTCTTGGACAAATGTCAAGTCACAAGTGAGCAAGGAGAGAAAGAGAGAAGACATGACAGGAAAAAGAAGGTGGCAGTCGTATTAGTAGTCGTTGTGGTAGTAGTTGTCATAATGGTAGAATTGGCAGCAATACTAGTAATAGTTTGGTATTAGCAATGATGTAGTAAGTACCATTAGTAGTTCATAAATAAGATACTTGTGCAACATTTGAGTGTCTTTTTCCTGGAGACATTTTGCTAGTCAGTGGCTTCTTCAGTCGTATACAGAGAAAGGTAGAAGATGAGTAGTTTGAGGTAATCAGTCCCTCAGCCTGGAGTCGATGTGCTCAGGCCATCAATCATGATTGAAGTGCAGCATATTCGGAGAGATGGAGCTTATATACTGCTGGCTGCTGCCTACCTATGCTTCACATCACCTGGCATCCGTATATAAGCACCATCAACGCGAAAATGCTGCAGTTCTGTCAAGATTGATGGCCTGAACACACCGACTCCAGGCTGAGGGACTGTTAGCTAGTCGATTTTCTATACAATTTATTCTAACTCTGTCAAATTCTGCAACATCTTGAGATATTGATGTAAAAAATTCTTCAAAACTTTTCTAATATATAGGCATGACCTACTTCCACGAGTGGATTTCTCCACTGATGACTCCGCTTACTACTGCTTCACCCCAGTCTGTCAGCACTATATAACTCCAATCTCAGGCTGAGGGATTGATTACCGCATATGACTCCTTATCTTCCACCTTCCTCTGCATATGACTGAAGAAGCCACTGGCTGGAGACAAGTATTCAGAATAAAGATACCCAAATGTCTCATTTATCATCTTTTAGGTTTTCTAAGCCATTTAACCAATCCATTAGTAGTAGTAATAGTGCTAGAATGAATAACAGAGTAGTAGTAGTAGTTGTAAATAGCCAAATCCTAGGAGCACTGCAAAAGAACTAAGTGGGCCTTATGGCACAAACTAGGATAGAAATTCAAGCTTATGGCAAGTACCTAAAATAAGTTTTTTTTATTATTGGTTCAGTCTAGCAGTTTCTGGTTGTTTCCCCACATCCTAGCACTGCTACATTCTCCACTTGTTTGTTGAGATCATGTCTTTTCTAAGTTTTCATTTTTCTAACACCAAAGTGCGCTGTAATTTTTTTGTCCAGCCAATTACATACTATAAAAACTGTCATATGAAGGCTTAGTTTCATATACTTACAGTTAAACCTGCCTCTTCCTCCATCTATTTCCAGTCATGTGCAAGTTTTCTAGTCTTCTTTCTCCTCCATTTATCTTAGTTTAAAATTGTGTATTTTTTTTTTTTAGTTTCATGAAAGCTTTCCTCTTTCCACCGTTGTTTCTGCCAGTGGAAAGTCAGGATGAGTTGTATGTCAGGATCACTTGGAGCCACGGCTCTGGGGCTAAACTTGAGCCTCAAGTTTGACCATTACCGTCACAGTGGGGCCTGTGGCGAGCCATTCCTCAGCAGCAACAGATGAAACTCTCCCGCTCTCTCCTTCCATCTGCTTCTTTCTCTCTCCTTTATCTCCTCCTTCCCTTTCCCCATGGTTATCGAAGCTTATTCTTTGGGTAGCATTGAAAATGGGTTGGACTGATATTTTTGTAAGTGGGTTGGGTTTGAGAGCGACCTGCCTGTTATACGTCAGTAGCCCTGTTGCAGTGTTCCTCCTTACGCTTTTATTACCCTCCATCTAACATAACACTGGTTCATTAATGGTTACTTAGGACAAGCGCACACAAGCTCACAAGCACAGGCGCGCGCGCGCACAGGCGGCACAGAAATAAGGGGCCACACTTGGAAGTTGAAGACTCAGATGAATCAAAGGGATGTTAGGAAGTATTTCTTCAGTCATAGTCAGAAAATGGAAAAGTCTGGCAAGTGATGTAGTGGAGGCAGGAACCATACATAGCTTTAAGACGAGGTATGATAAAGCTCATGGAGTAGGGTGAGAGAGGACCTAGTAGCATTCATTGAAGAGGCGGGACCAGGAGCCGAGTCTCAACCCCTGCAACCACAATTAGGCGAGTACAATTAAGCGAGTACAGGCGCGCGCGCGCACACACAGGCACACTCAAATGGTAAATTTAATTATTGCTTTTTCTTAGCTATATGTATAAACATACACTCCCTCGCAGTGTGACTCCCATATCTTCCAATACAGTATTCTCTCTTCCCTAACACTTTCACTCCGTCTCAGCAACACACACTCCGTTCGGGTAACACACTCCGTTCCCGCAACACACTCCGTTCCCGCAACACACTCCGTTCCCGCAACACACTCCGTTCCCGCAACACACACTGTTCTCGTAACACACACTGTTCTCGTAACACACACTGTTCCCGTAACACACACTGTTCCCGTAACACACACTGTTCCCGTAACACACACTGTTCCCGTAACACACACTGTTCCCGTAACACACACTGCTCCCGCAACACACTCCTTTTCCGCAACACACTCCTTTTCCGCACCACACTCCTTTTCCGCAACACACTCCATTCCCGCAACACACTCCGTCCCGGTAACACACTCCATTCCAGCAACACTCCCCGTCCCCGCAACACACTCCGTTCCCGCAGCATCTTCCTTCCCGCAACACACACACTCCTTCCCCACAACATACACACTTCCTTCCCCACAACGGACACACTCCTTCCCCACAACGGACACACCTCCTTCCCCACAACAGACACACTCCTTCCCCACAACGGACACACTCCTTCCCCACAACAGACACACTCCTTCCCCACAACGGACACACTCCTTCCCCACAACGGACACACTCCTTCCCCACAACGGACACACTCCTTCCCCACAACGGACACACTCCTTCCCCACAACGGACACACTCCTTCCCCACAACACACACCTTCCCCACAACACACACACACCTTCCCCACAACACACACACACCTTCCCCACAACACACACACATCTTCCCCACAACACACACACATCTTCCCCCACAACACACACACACCTTCCTCACAACACACACACTCCTTCCCCACAACACACACACTCCTTCCCCACAACACACACACTCCTTCCCCACAACACACACACTCCTTCCCCACAACACACACACTCCTTCCCCACAACACACATACTCCCCCCCACAACACACACACTCCTTCCCCCACAACACGCATACTCCTTCCCCACAACACACACACTCCTTCCCCCGCAACACACGCATACCTCCTTCCCCACAACACACACACTCCTTCCCCCGCAACACGCATACTCCTTCCCCACACACACACACACTCCTTCCCCACAACACACACACACTCCTTCCCCACAACACACACACACTCCTTCCCCCACAACACACACACACTCCTTCCCCACAACACACACACACTCCGTCCCCGCAACACACACACTCCGTCCCCGCAACACACATAATCCGTCCCCACAACACACACACACTCCTTCCCTACAATACACACACTCGGTCCGCACAACACACTCGATCCCCACAACACACACGCACTCGGTCCCCACAACACACACTCGGTCCCCACAACACACTCGTCCCCACAACACACTACCAGCTATGTACTACCTGAAGTTATTGACCCACCATCAGTGAGTGGGCAAAGTCAGGGACAATGACTGGATGAGTGATATAGGATTATCACCCTGAGTAACCAAAGCTTGTCAGAGATCTAGCGAAGCTAAAGGTGAAGGAAATGTTTTACCTGACCAGAAGTTTTCAGGGCCTGCGCAAGAACGAACGCCAGGCAGGGTGAACATGGTAATAGATTCTACCATTATTTCTCTAAAAATAAATAGTACTGTGGAGACTATTATGGGAGATGCCTAGGGGACTGTTACACTAATGTTAACTCTAACATAACACACTCCCTCCTCCCTCACAACACACTCCCTCCTTCCTCACAACACACACCCTCCTCCCTCACAACATTCACTCAAAACACCCCCCATCTCCCCCACAACACTCTCTCTCCTCCATCACAACACACTATCTCCTTCACAACACACTCCCTCCTTCCTCACAACACACTCCCTCCTTCCTCACAACACACTCCCTCCTTCCTCACAACACACTCCCTCCTTCCTCACAACACACTCCCTCCTTCCTCACAACACACACTCTCCTTCCTCACAACACACACTCTCCTTCCTCACAACACACTCCCTCCTTCCTCACAACACACTCCCTCCTTCCTCACAACACACACCTTCCTTCCTCACAACACACACCTTCCTTCCTCACAACACACACCTTCCTTCCTCACAACACACACCTTCCTTCCTCACAACACACACCTTCCTTCCTCACAACACTCCTCACAACACTCTCTCCTCCCTCACAACACACTCCCTCCCTCACAACACTTCTCACAACACTCTCTCCCTCCCTCACAACACACTCCCTCCTCCCTCACAACACACTCCCTTCCTCCCTCACAACATTGACTCACAACACCCCATCTCCCCCACAACACTCTCCCTCCTTCCCCATAATCTTCCTCCTCTCCAACCCTCTCCCTCCACCCTCAACACTTTCCCCCCTCCCTCAAAACACCTCGACCCTCCTCCCAAACTACACTCACACCTCTACTCCCGCAATACTTCTCCACACAACAAACTCCCATTTTTCTCCCTACAACACACGCACTTCACCTCATCCAACACTCCGCATCTCTCCCCATACTAATTCCCCATAAAATTCACCCTTCTTCCCCGCAACACACACTTCCCGAACACAACACTTCCTCCCCCTTCAGAGCAGTACCATCCTCCCACACAACACCCCTTTATGAAGTTGAAACGACCCTGTCACACCTCCAAGAGAATTGAGTAGAACTGAAGAAATAAACTATAGAATCAGTAACAACACAAGAAAAATAGGTTTATTATTATTAAGATAAACTTGTATATAAAACAAACATGAATATAATCCTATCGGAAACCAGTAATGAAAAATTAAATAAATAAATAATTCTTGTGAATCGAAGCTAATAAGAAAATGAATAATAAAAATGATGGATAGACTTCTGCAGCGCCGCTGTTGACGGCACGAAGCTCCTGAGTCCTTTAGTGGATGTAATTGTTGTGATCTTCATATCGGAGATGATAATCCCAGCAAGTGTAGAGTTTTAATAAATCTGAAGTACTTGATTCTTCAAAAGTTTCGTTACCACTATTCAGCAAAATGAAAAGTTGGTGTTGTAATAACTGGTGAATGGTTGTAGGATGCTATGAAGATGGCAGCATATTAAAACGAGTTCTGTTAAACATGCAGAGTTTCACTCAAATGAGTTTCGTTAAAGATGCAGGTTGTTGTCTCGGATCGAAGCTTAGGTCCTGCTGCCCGCCTTGTCTCGCCTGTCGGTTGACCAGTGCCGGTAATCAAGGCTAAAAAATAAAAGTTGCATTCCGGACAAGCACTCACATGATAGGCAAAAGGTCTTTCAAAGAAATGGTGAGGACAAAAATACTTGTTAAAACACGTAAATCCGGTTGGATCATTTAACAGAATATAAACATTAACAAAATTCAAGTTCTTGTTTAAACTAAATTGAACAAAACACAAAAAAATCACTAAATAAATGAATTAAACATTTAGACTTGATGGGAGCAGAAAGTCAAGTGACTGCAGTCCGGTCGGAGGGTCCCACGTCAACTCCCATCGGGCAGAAAATGTGGGGTGGGGGTAGTAGTAGCGGAAACAATGCACACACCTTTCAGAACAAGCATTCAGCCAATCAAACTTCTACCACTACTCATATTTCAACTCCTATCTAATGAACTTTTCCCTCACACTTCTCCATACCAAGAATTATAGTCACAGAATATAAGGAGAATTATACAGGAAGAAGTTTTAAGAAAAGTCGTGTATTGCAAGAGACAATATTTCTGACTGTCAAAACTTAACCAGTCAGAGAAATAATGAAACGTAAAAGACTGGAGGGTCACTGTCCTCCTGAAAAGGCGACTGTTGGTTCCTTTAAAAAATTCTAGATATATCAGTGGTTTGTGAACTGTCTCCAAAATGAACTCTTTTTTCCCAACAAATAGTATTTAAGTTCAGAAATTCCCCACACAATGGACGAAACTTCCTTTTCTATTGTGGAGTATTTTTGTTCAGCAGGAAGAAGTTTTCGGCTCAAGAAACATCCAGCACCTAATCCGGTATCTGAAGCAGTATTTCTTAAACAAAATGGTTTGTTGATCTTTGGGATCTTCAGGATTGGATCTTTAGAGAATTATCCCGAGCTTTCTCTGATATTTTTAGAGGCTTATTTACAGACTTTTTAAGGTAATCCGATAATATTCCTGTAAGATATGTAATGTTAAGTATAAATTTAGCATAGAAATTTACAGATCAAGAAAACTACGGATGAGTTTCTTAGTTCTTGGAAAGTTAAACTCAAGTAACACCTGAATCTTGTTAGGAAGAGGTTGTAAAATGTTATTTTAAAGAATATGGCCAAGATACTGTATTTGCCTAAATCCCAGGAAATATTTCTGAGGTTCAGCAGAAAGGCCATGAGATCGAAGCCTAAGGAAGACAAATGTTCATGTCTGGATTTTTCCCAAGTGGAAGTCACTACATAAATGTTGTCAAAGTAGACGGAAACATTCGACATATCAGTTAGGACTATCCTCATCAGTCTTACATAGGTGGTACATACTGCCACGAAGTTAAAAGGCATATTCCTATACTGTATCAACCCTCTGTGTGTTGGAAAAGCAGTATATCACTTGGAAGAGGGATGTAACAATACCTGGTGTTTACGCTTATGTGATACCAGTTTCTGAAAAGAAGCATTATAAAATTTATGAAGGTCATTATCAATAATAGGCAGAGGCTCGGCATTCCACCAAGTGGTAACATTAAGACCTCTAAAATCAGTGGAATGTCAATATGAATCGTCTGATTTTTTAATTATTGCAGGAGAGCAAAAAGTCGATACTGAAGGTTCTGTTACTTTTAATTATAATTGTCTACCTCTCGGTCGAATGTATCCAGTTCCCGTACATCTTAGGAATACATTCGACCGAAAGGTAGACAAATTATTTGAATTAAAAATAATAGTTTTCAGTATCGGCTTTTTGCTCGCCTGCAATAATGATCAAAAATTCAGATGATTCATATGGAGTGGTCGTTGATTACCTTAGAAAGTCTGTAAAGGATCCTCTAGAAATATCATAGAAATCTCGGGATAATATTAGCACCATAAAGCAGATAGTCTAAAGATCCAATCCTGAAGATTCCAAAAAATCAATAAACCATTTTGTTTGAGAAACGATGCCTCGAATAACGGATTATGTGATACATTGTTGCAGTACCAACATGATATCCCATTCCCTCTAAGTTTCTTGAGCCGAGAACTTCTTATGGCTGAACAAAAGTACTCCACAACAGAAGAGGAATGTTTATCCATTGTGTGGAGAATTTTTAAACTTAAATACTACTTGTTGGGAAAAAAAATTCATTTTGGAAACAGATCACAAACCATTGACATGTCTAGAAACTTTGATGGAAAACAAGAGTCGCCTCTTGAGGTGGACATTGGCCCTCCAGCCTTTTAAGTTTCATATAGTATACATAAATGGTTCTTTCTTATTATTTCTCTGAGTGATTAAGTCGTGACAGTCAGTAAAAGATTGTGTCTTGCAATACACGGCTTTTCTTCATAAGAACTTGGTAGGGTATGTAAAAGAAGAAAATTAAAAGTGAATATAGGAAAGAGTAAGGTTATGAGGATAAATTAGGTGACGAAAGATTGGATATCAGACTGGAGGGAGAGAGTATGGAGAGGTGAATGTATTCAGATATTTAGGAGTGGGCGTGTCAGCAGATGAGTCTATGAAGGATGAGGTGAATCACAGAATTGATGAGGGGAAAAGGGTCATTGGTGCACTTAGGAGTCTGTAGAGACAAAGAACTTTGTCCGTGGAAGCAAAAAGGGGAATGTATAAGAGTATAGTTGTACCAACACTCTTGTATGGGTGTGAAGCATGGGTGATGAATGTTGCAATGAAGAGAAGGCTGGAGGCAGTGGAGATGTCATGTCTGAGGGCAATGTGTGGTGTGAATATGATGCAGAGAATTCGTAGTTCGGAAATTAGGAGGTGTGGGATTACCAAAACTATTATCCAGAGGGCTGAGGAGGTGTTGTTAAGGTGGTTCGGACATGTAGAGAGAAAGAAACAAAACAGAATGACTTCGAGAATGTATAAATCTGTAGTAGAAGGAAGGCGGGGTAGGGGTCGGCCTAGGAAGGGTTGGAGGGAGGGGGTAAAGGAGGTTTTGTGTGCGAGGGGCTTGGACTTCCAGCAAGCGTGCATGAGAGTAATTGATAGGAATGAATGGAGACAAATGATTTTTAATACTTGACGTGTTGTTGGAGTGTGAGCAAAGTAACATTCATGAAGGGATTCAGGGAAACCGGCAGGCCGGACTTGAGTCCTGGAGATGGGAAGTACAGTGCCTGCACTCTGAAGGAGGGGTGTTAATGTTGCAGTTTTATAACTGTAGTGTAAAACACCCCTCTGGCAAGACAGTGATGGAGTGAATGATGATGGAAGTTTTTCTTTTTCGGGCCACCCTGCCTTGGTGGGAATCAGCGGATGTGTTAATAAAAAGTAAAAACGTTTACCTCGCTAATTCTTCTTATATTCATTAATTATAATTCTTGGTGTGGTGGAGTGTGAGGGAAAAGTTCGTTAGATAGGACTGAAAGTATGAGTGGTGGTGGTAGTTTGCATGGTGGAATGCTTGTTCTGGAAGGTGTGTGTATTGTTACCGCTATTTCCCTTCCCCTCTTTTCCACCCCTTCCTCTCACACAATACCCCCTTCCTCCAACGCAATAACGTTTCCTCCCACTGAACACCCCCCCGCCATTCTCCCACAAGCATTCCTCACAACACTCCCCCCCCCTCTCATCTTTAAGAACAATGCTCCTATGAAACTACAAGCAACTTTCACACAACTTTGCCCTTCCGAACACCACGCTCTCCCGTCCCACAAAACACTCGCCGCCTCCACCAAACTACCACTTTATCCCAACAATACTTTTCCTTCCCGCACCCCACAACACCCCACTCCCCACACAGTTCTCGCCCCCCCCACACAACACTCCCTATCACACAACTCTACCTCCTCCCTTACAAAACCCTCCACTCTACCCACACAGTTCCACTCCTCCCCTGCATACCGCTCTCGTAGATGACCCCACCCCCTTCCACTACCCCCCTCCTCACAATACCACATTCTCGTCCACAACACCCACTCTTTCACGCAACATTCCCACCTCCTGCCTTTCAACACTCCCACTCCCTCCCTTAAAAAGTACACCGTTTTCCCCCACAACACTCCCTCCTCCACCAAAACACTTCCCTCTCTCCTCCGCAATACATTCCTTCCTCTTCTATTTCTCGAAAGTCACTAGATACCAGATTTTATGTCAAATTGTTCCAATCAGCTTTGCTCAAGTTGAATTCTCCCAATAGAAAGACATTCGTACCAAGACGTCCAAAGATGGTTACCCATGTCACTAGTCTTTGTCAATGTTCGGAGGTTTGTAGCTCACACCTAAGACTGGTTTATCAAGTCCTTGAAGAAACTACAACAATATAGCTTCCGTTTCCCTCTCTCCTGCTTTTATATCTATTTTGATGTTAGTTTCAATTTTCCCAAACATACATATGAACTCTGCCTCCATGGCTATAGACTCATGTCTGTGAGGAAAAATTTATTCCCTTGTATTAGGCATTCATCAGACAAGTCTCTAATTTTCAGATTGGGCCAGGTCTCTGTTATGGCAATAACGTTCATATTTCCTGCAGGAACAATTATTTACCTCATCCATTTTTGTTATCGGTCCGACAATTATACTCTCCAGGTATATTCTCCAGGGTTATTACCTCGCCTTTCTCCTCTCCCTCTCTGAACTCAAATGCTGCAACCCTTTTACTTCCTACGTGCACCCATATATCTTATCTTCTATCAGTTTAATGTCTTGCACAATTTAGCAAGGGTACCCTTGAGTGAACTGGTGAAGGCGCATGATATCCCTTTACATAGGAGACTGTTGAAGAAAGTAGTGGGTTGAAAGACCGATAGGCAACAGATAGTTTGCATAAATGGGGAGAAATCAGAGTGGGAACGCATCACTAGTGTTCCACAGCGCTAAATGTTAGATCCTTTATTATTCACTATATATACAAATGATACAGGCAGTAGAATAAATAAGTGCATAAGCGAGTGTGATGATACTAAAATATGCCGTCAAATTCTGAAGATCCAGATAGACTGATCATATGATCAGAGATGTGGGAGATGTACTTCAATGTTGACAAAAGAAATGAAAATAACCAAGGCCCTTATGAACTAAATAAATATTGATCTCAATTAATCTGAATAGGAAAAGGTTAGCTGTAATCTATAGCTTTGACACAAGTGCATAAGTGTTAGCAATAAGGTTAATACAATTCTTAGCCTTATATTAAGGTGTATAAAATAGTAACAGTCCTCATATTATACATCAACTTCATACATCCTTGGTAAAGCCTCATTTGGATTATGTACTGTGCAATTCTATTCACCTTAAAGGAATGTAAAGAGGAACTTAGCATACCTTTGGCTAATCTTTTTAACATATCACTACAAACTGGCATAGTGCCTGATAAGTGGAAAATGGCAAATGTAATACCTATTTACAAGGCAGGTGACAGGTCCTTGGCTTCGAACTATAGACCAATAAGTCTTACCTCCATAGTGGGAAAATTTATGGAATCAATAATTGCCGAAGCAATTTGTAGCCATCTTGATAGGCACAGATTGATTAATGAATCTTAACACGGTTTTACAAAGGGGCGTTCCTGTCTTACGAATTTACTAACATTTTTCACTAAGGTGTTTGAGGAGGTAGATCATGGTAATGAATATGATATTGTGTATATGGACTTCAGTAAGGCTTTCGATAGAGTTCCACATCAGAGGCTATTGAGGAAACTTAAGGCACATGGAATAGGAGAAGAAATTTTTTCCTGAGTAGAGGCATGGCTGACAAATAGGCAGCAGAGAGTTTGCATAAATGCGGAGAAATCAGAATGGGGGCACGTCACAAGCGGTGTTCCTCAGGGGTCAGTGTTGGCCCCGTTGTTGTTCACAATTTACATAAACGACATGGATGAAGGAATAAATAGCGACATAAGCAAATTTGCTGATGACACCAAAATAGGCCGTCCAATTCATTCTAATGAGGACACTAGAGCACTCCAGGATGATTTGAATAGACTGATGCAGTGGTCGGAGAAGTGACAGATGCAGCTTAATATAGACAAATACAAAGTTCTAAATGTTGGATAGGAAAATAACCATGCGACATATAAACTAAATAATGTAGATTGCGAAAATGATTTAGGAGTTCTGGTTAGCAGTAATCTAAAACCAAGACAACAGTGCATTAGTGTTCGCAATGAAGCTAACAGAATTCTTGGCTTCATATCTAGAAGTATAAATAATAGAAGTCCTCAAGTTGTTCTTCAACTATATATATCCTTGGTTAGGCCTCATTTAGACTATGCTGCTCAGTTCTGGTCACCGTATTACAGAATGGATATAAATGCTCTGGAAAACGTACAGAGGAGGATGACAAAATGATCATATGTATCAGAAATCTTCTCTATGAGGACTGTTGAGAAATGGCATTACCAGTTAAGTTTAAAGAGTTTGTACTTAACTTAGACAGCTCATCTCCCGCACAGCCGCCCCTGCAGACGAGGTCTTGAGAAGCTGTCGAAGTAATCTCTCAACGGGCTGTAAAGAGTTATAATTTGTAAGATTATAAATTACCCCTAGGGGGTGTTATGTCAGCATATTTCATACACTGATGGCTGACAAACTTACTTGTGTGGACTCAAAAGTCCGCCCCTTACTGCCGACTATAGGTTGATTACAAACTCCTTGCGACTCAAGAACTGCGCAGTCCCCCGTACTACAATAAATTCGTAACCTACCTTGCTCTTGTAGCGTGAGCTATGGTGTTCTTCACACCTTCGACAGATATCGGTGACTTGATAGAAGCTGAAGTGTCCTTGGATGTCCACATCTTCCATGGTCTAGGAATACGCACACTGGTACACTGTTCCACAAGATTTGTCTTTATTGTTCACAATCTTATCACTAAAGAAGCTGATCACACTTTATCGTGCTTGGCCGGGAAAATTCGGTATTAATTACGTGTTTTGGGGGCGTGTCATACTCCGTGCCCCGCGCGGCCAGCTTCCCGTTCTTTAGTTCCAACCAATCACAAGCCTTCCCTGAGTCTCTTCAGCTAAGTACAGTTCGCTTCTGCCGCCTTCCCATTGGTTGAGAGATCAAAATATAAACACTGGTGGCTTGGCTCCGCCCACACACGCATTTTTCCCTCCACCCTTACTAATCTACTCTTGGATTATACATTCTACAATGTCGGTAAGTACTGATTGTTGTGTTTAGTGCTTACATGAATAGTTTAGGCATATTTTGATATATACCTAAAGTCCGTGTGAAGCATAATATGAGTGTAGCATGCAGTTGAAAAAAGTGCAAGCATTTTATACCGAATTATTTCGGTCTTGCCCGAGTTTCCGGGAATGTCCAATTTTAGTCAAATAAATATTTATAAAAAAATTTCAATTGCATATATGAACTCTGTAGTGGTCTGGATCTATACAGGAGGTTTCTATTGTCCTTCCAGATCAATGAGAAGTTGTTTTATGGGGAGCAGTCCACCAGCAGGTCGAGGTATGTCTGCGTTTCTGAAGAGAGTGACTCAGAAGCAGAGGTAGATGAACCAGAATTGCTGGATAGTGGTGATGAATACTTGCCACCGGATGCACAGGTGTCAAGTGATGATGAGGAGGAAGAAAGGCCAGCCAAAAAACAGAAATTAGTGAAGAAAAAGTAAGGTATTACGATTGCAACTATTGCAGCCACTCGAAGAAATTGGTCACATCCTCATTCCAGTGTTCTGTATGCAAAGTAAATCTGGATAAAGAGTGATAGAAATTGCTTCAGCGACTACCATACCATCAATTAGCAATATAGAATAATTGGTCATCCAAATGAATCTCAGGAATATAGGGATTGAAAGTTGCATCCCTTTGCAATTTGTCATTGTTGAGATTTGCTTCCTTTTTATATTTTTGTAACAATTAAAAAATGTTTTGATTCAAGTTCCATTTATGTTTTTTATATTGTCTGTTTGTATATTAAATTTAAAAATTGTTTTGGTGTGTTTTATTAACAATTGCAAGTTTGCAACATAAAATTTTTTAATCCCTTTGTCGGGCCCAGCCGAATATTTTCGGTCTTCGGAGATTAGCAATTGCTCGAAAACTAACCATCAGAAATCAATTTATATGGGATCAGTGACCTTGTATTGAGTTACTCTATCCAGCATAGGGAGTTCAGTTCGAATTTCAAATTTTCGGACCCCTTGCACGATAAAGGGTTAAGTGTTTATTGTGTTTTATGAGACACTTTGTTCACACTAACGCACAGATCGTTCTTTGTTGGTTATCCTGGCGTCACTCTCAGTAGAGTCAAAAGTAATCTGAAGACGCCACATGCGCCCCATGCCGTCACTGCCCCTTGCACAAAAAAAAAGCTGACATAGTACTTTTGCTTCCTTGCCACTTCCTCGATGAAGCAAAGCAGAATGTTTGATTCTTGCTGTCTTAAGCATAGACAACAATGTCCACTATCTTTACTATGGTAATAAAGTGGGAACAGGATTTACCTTAATTGTCCTGCTAAAGTAAGAGATGTACTGTCTCTTATTAAACTACACTTTGCAACATTGGACTGCAAGGAGCAGCGGTCACTTGACCACGTTGCATACTCGTACGGCATCTGTGATCAATTACTCACTGTAGCAGTAAACAAGACGCTTGCCCCTTCTGAGAGGGCTGAGCCCCTCAGAGCTGGAATGGGCTGAAGGGCTGAAGGGGGCTCATATCCCCTCCTGGAGAAAATTTCTCCACAAGGACAGTGCAGATTCAGGGCCCTAAGTCTATCTCGAAAGGCGTAGAATTAGGGGGGATATGATCGAGGTGTAGAAATGGAAAACGGGAATAAATAAAGGGGATGTAAATAGCGTGCTGAAAATTTCCAGCCAAGACAGGACTCGCAGCAATGGTTTCAAGTTGGAAAAATTCTGATTCAGGAAGGATATAGGAAAGCACTGGTTTGGTAATAGTTATGAATGAGTGGAACTCCCGAGTACAGTTATTCAGGCTAAAACGTTGTGTAATTTTAAAAATAGGTTAGATAAATACATGAGTGAGTGTGGGTGGGTGTGAGTTGGACCTGACTAGCTTGTGTTGCTGGGTTTGGTGCCGAGCTCCTTTCTTGAGTGGAGGTGACCAGACTGGTTGGGTCATTGGTCTTATCGGGGGGGGGGGACATGGACCTGCTCCGCATGGGCCAGTAGGCCTGTTGCAGTGTTCCTTCTTTCGTATGTTCTTACTACATGATTAACATAAATGCGCTGGAAAATATAGAGAGAAACATAACATTATTCCCACGTATCAGAAATCTTTCCTACAAGAGGCTGACAGCACTGAATTTGCACTATGGATTAACGTAGAATTAGAGAGGATATGATTGAAGTGCACCATTGGAAGATAGGAAAAAATAAAAGGGTCATAAATTCCGTGTAGAAAATATGTATCAGTACAGGATCGCAGCAGTGGGAGGAAGTTGGATTTTTTTTACTTAGAAGGGATATTGGAAAGCCGTTAGAGTTGTGGATGACTGGTACAAACTCCTGAGTAGTCACTGAAGCCAGTACTTTGAGTAGCTCAAAAAATAGGATGGATTAGTACAGGAGGGGATGTAGGTTAGTGTTGGAGGTGCCACCATGGGCCAGTAGACCTGCAGCATCGCTTCACATTTGTTTTTATAACAATGATAAATTTCATTATCATTAAAGTCATTATAATATTCATTACCATAATCATTATACTTTTATCATTATAATCATTATCATAATCATTATTACCATTATCATTATACTTGTATCATTAATATCAGATACATTATGTTATCTATATCATCTTTGTCATTATCACTACTACCATTATTATCTTTTCTTTAAGATTTTGTTAACTCTCTAATAAGGAGCACACAGTGTCATAGAAATAAAAACTCCATGTGATTTTCGAAGGTGTCAGTCCAGTCAGTCCAGTCAGTCCAGTCAGTCAGTCCAGTCAGTCCAGTCAGTCAGTCCAGTCAGTCAGTCCAGTCAGTCAGTCCAGTCAGTCAGTCCAGTCAGTCAGTCCAGTCAGTCAGTCCAGTCAGTCAGTCCAGTCAGTCAGTCAGTCCAGTCCAGTTAGTGAGACGAAGTACTGTGTGTAACTGTCAATAATCTGAGGCTCTATACATGGTGATAATCTCCATTGTTATGACTAATTATAAATTATCACTCTGGCTAATTAAAGTAATATTTGCTCTGAATTATAACTCGTTTCGGAAAAAAAAAATAGGTCGACTGATGACGCCTCAGTGGCACACTGCAGCCCGGCACACTAGTGGGTAAGCTTATTGTGTCCGATACACTAGTGGGAAGCTCGACTCGGCACAATAGCTGGTAAGGTTATTGCAGCCTGATATAATTATGGGTGAGATTAGTGTAACTAGGCACACTAGTGGGTAAGCTTAGTTCGACCCTCCACATTTGGTGTAGGGCTGAACTTAGTGCAGCTCAGTAAACTAGTGGGTAAGCTTAGTACAACCCGGCATATTACTGGGTAAGCTTACTACTTCACCCCGGCACACCGAAGGGGAGGCTTAATGCTACCCATTACGCTAACAGATTAGCTTATTGCAGTTTGGCACACTAATGGGAAAGCTTACAGTAGCCCATCACACTAGTATTTAAGTTTACTGCAGTCCACCACAAAGCTGGATAAGCTTATTGCACCTTAGTACAATAAGAACATAATATAAGAACATAAGAAAGAAGGAACACTGCAACAGGCCTACTGATCTATGCGGAGCAAGTCCATGTCTCCACCCCCCCCCCCCCGGATTACCCCAATGACCCACCCAGTCTGGTCACCTCCACTCAAGGAAGGAACATGGCACCAGACTCAGCAGCACAATCTAGTCAGGTCCAACTCACACCTACCCACACCCACTCATGTATTTATCTAACCTATTTTTAAAACTACACAACGTTTTAACCTCAATAACTGTAATCGGGAGTTTGTTCCACTCATCCACAACTCTATTACCAAACCAGTGCTTTCCTATATCCTTCCTGAATCTGAATTTTTCCAACTTGAAACCATTGCTGCGAGTCCTGTCTTGGCTGGAAATTTTCAGCACACTTTTTAAACATCCCCTTTAATTTATTCCTGTTTTCCATTTATACACCTCATCATATCCCCCCTAATTCTACGCCTTTCGAGAGAGTGCGGGATTCAGGGCCTCAGGTCTATCCTCATAGGAAGATTTCTGATACATGGGATCATCTTTGTCATCCTCCTCTTTACGTTTTCCAGAGCATTTAAATCCATTCTGTAATATGGTGACCAGAACTGAGCAGCATAGTCTAAATGAGGCCTAACCAAGGATATATAGAGTTGAAGAACAACCTGAGGACTTCTATTATTTATACTTCTAGATATGAAGCCAAGAATTCTATTAGCTTTATTGCAAACACTAATGCACTGTTGTCTTGGTTTTAGATTACTGCTAACCAGATCTGTTTGTGACTTGATAAAGCCCACTGTGTGGGAGAAACGTTGTCAATAAAGGTTCACATTAGACTGCTTATGTGTTTATATTTCCAATGTGTCGGTATTTTACACCATTTATTTCCATGGCAACTCAGCATGATGAGCTTATTGCAGCCGGACACACTAGTGGGTAAGCTTAGTTCAACCCAACTCAATACCGAGTTAGCTTGCTGCATCCTGGTATATTTGTGGGTAACTTGACTGCAGCATAGTTAATTATATATCCCCGAACTTAAGCCTTCATATAGCTCCCAGTTTCATTTTTTTTGGTTTTTCTATAAAGATTAGTTTTTATTTCGTTCAAATACATGGTCTCATAAAATAGGTTATAAATTTTCAGTGTTGGTGTACGGTAAGTGCGGTGGCCCGTGGCCTGGTGGTAAAAGTTCTCGCTTCACACGGTGAGTGTCCTGGTTCGATTACAGGTGAGGTTAGAAACACGGAGCGTGTTTCCTTACACGACTGGTGTGGGTCGCATCCCAGGACAAATTTTCCCTAAATTGCCCGAAATGCTCTGCACAACAAGGGGCTTTATATATAGTAGTATGCCATTGATGTCAGCTAGGCCTTTATGCCATGTCCATGTAGAAATAGATAATTTAACTTCTTGGAACATTTGGCACGTGTAGGTGTCTTATGACCGGAGTTGTGGAACTCGTTCTCAGCATTCTGAATGACTCTGTAACTTCCAGAATTCTGAGGTGTAGCTTGAGCGTTATTAAAGGTAACTCCTAATTCAGCTATAGCAGTGTGAAATTGTTATATAAATGATTTAGAAAACCAACAAGTTGATGAATGAAGTTCCTGTGCAACACTTTGGTATCTTGTGCAACACTTTGGTATCTTGTGCAACTCTTGGGTATCTTGTGCAACGCTTGGGTATCTTGTGCAACACTTGGGTACCTTTGTGGAACACTTGGGTATCTTGTGCAACACTTTGGTATCTTGTGCAACACTTTGGTATCTTGTGCAACACTTTGTATCTTGTGCAACACTTTGGTATCTTGTGCAACGCTTGGGTATCTTGTGCAACGCTTGGGTATCTTGTGCAACACTTGGGTACCTTTGTGGAACACTTGGGTATCTTGTGCAACACTTGGGTACCTTTGTGCAACACTTGGGTACCTTTGTGGAACACTTTGGTATCTTGTGCAACACTTGGGTACCTTTGTGGAACACTTGGGTATCTTGTGCAACACTTGGATATCTTGTGCAACACTTGGGTATCTTTGTGGAAACATTTTTGCCAGCCAGTGAATCAGTCCAATACAGAGATAAATGGTACAGAATGAGTATTTAGTTTTGAGGTAATCAGTCCCTCAGCCTCGAGTTGATGTGTTCAGTCCATCAATCTTGATCAAAATACAGCATATGCAGTTAGGTGAGGTGGGAATTGGAATGGATTATGTAGCATCCACGTATACTAATAGTCCCATGAATCTTTAAGATATATCACACAAATGTTGAAATTTTGAAGCCGATGGAATAAGGCATTCTCGTGTAATAAACGAAAAATTGTCGTAGGACAGACGACTATAAATTTATTTTCCTTTTCCAGTTTGCTTTTCACATTGTATTCTATTTAACTTAAAATTATCTACAGTCCTGTAACAAAAAATAATTTATTTTTAAGAGTCCAACGATAAAACTGATAAAAAATGGTAAATTGCAACTCAGTTCAAAATTAATATATAAAAAACTCCTTCGTATTAAGATAAACCACCATTTTGGAATTGAAGCTTACTATAAATGGCAAACGGAACTTAGACATTTACACATGTCAGATCGAGTGAAAAGGTGTTAGGATGGACATCTAGTCTTACCAGCAAGTCAGTTATACAACTTAAAATTAACTTGGCAGCAAAGCGCCGGGTCGGTTGCGTCAGTCGCGGAGCTCCGAGAAATCAGCGATATATTATGGAACTTTATAGCACTGGAACGATGAAATTACGAGTGAACTCATAAAGTGCGAGTCTCCAGTTCTGGAAACTTGTGAAAAGGAATAAAATTGTTTTGTTTGGAAAACAAAAGAAAAATAATGTGTTTAGCTGGTGATATTTTACAGAATGGGAGTTGTTTACTTTACTGTAATTACGTGAAGGAGAAAAAAAATAGTTCATTGAATTAGAAGTGAAAAAATATATACAAACAAATATAGGAAAAATATTACAGGCAGAAATACTTGTGTACAGGACTAAAAGCCTAACATTGGTGAATTTGTACAGTAATTCAGAACAATATTGCAACCGAATCAGTGTATTAGTGTCCTGAAGTCAGTTACGGAAAATATAAAAACAAAATACATAAAGAGGGGAAATACAATGAGCTAATTTAATCAGTAAGCCTAGTGTGTTGTACACGAAATTTCTGGTTTTGCCACAGGAGGAATTTTTTTTTTGGTGGTATGTAGCTTTTGTTTTTTTTTTTTTGAAGTGTGAGGAGAAAAATTGAGAGTCTATGGTCATTGGTTGCTACTCAGTAAAGCTGTGAAAATTTTGTTGTTAGGTAAGACACATATGCAACAGTTAGGTATCTTTATTTCGAAACGTTTCGCCTACACAGTAGGCTTCTTCAGTCGAGTACAGAAAAGTTGATAGGAGCAGAAGATACTTGAAGACGTTGTAATCAGTCCATCACCCTTAAAGTTTTGAGGTGGTCAGTCCCTCAGTCTGGAGAAGAGCATTGTTCCACATGTCGGTATTTTATACCATTTTAATGTTCAGTGAAAATTTTATTTTGGGAATGTGACTAAATGTGAAAATTACATAATGTTAAAATCTACATAGTGGTTATTTGTAATTTACATTGCATTACAAGTACTAAATGTTGATTATTAGGGAATTGTGATTTGTTGACATCACAGAAGAAGAGTTCCATAGATGCTGGATTACCTTCCAGGGGATGCTGGACCACTGCCAGGCACAAGTTAGTTCATTTAAGTACAGTTACACAGTGCAGTTAGAAAACTTAAGTGATTACAGTTACATAACATATGAAATTATGAAAGAGGGAACACTGCAACAAGCCTACTGGCCCATGTGACGCAGGTTTAAGTCTCCTACCGGCTTAAGCCAATGCCCTAACTTAGTCAGGTCAGGTCATATTCACTTAAGGAGTATGGCACCCGACCTCGTAGCACAAGCTAGTCAGATCCAACTCACACACACACTAATGTATTTATCTAACCTATTTTTAAAACTACACAAAGTTGTAGCCTTTATAACCTAGGATAACCCAAAAGTCAGTGACTCGTGTCTTTTGGTGTCGTGCCTGTTAGGATTAGAAATCCCACGATAAATTAAATTTAGCAGATAAGTTTATTTCATAGGATACACCAAAGCCAAAATCTGGAGGAAAATCTCAATCTATATTAGAATATGTGTGATAAATGGTTTAAAAAAACCTACAAGTTGAAGATTGAGACACTTATGCAACATATGGGAATCTTTATTGAGGAAACGTTTCGCCACACAGTGGCTTCATCAGTCCTATACAAAGTAGAAATGTGTAAGGAGAGGAGGAGTTTTTTAAACTATTTATCACCTCTTGTCAGACACTGCAGCATTATGGGATCTTGATACAAAGAATTCTTCAAAATTTGTCCAACCTTTGGACGAAGACCTACTTAGACTAGTGGATGGTTCAACTATGACCCCGTCTCCTCCTGCTTCGCCTCACCTGACTACAGTACATAAGCCACGTCTACGGCCCTATGCTGTACATTCTACAAGATTGATGGACTGATCACATCGACTCCAGGCTGAGGGACTGATTACCTCAAACTCCTCCTCTCCTTACACCTCCCTGCTTTGTATAGGACTGATGAAGCCACTGTGTGGCGAAACGTTTCCTCAATAAAGATTCCCATATGTTACACAAGTGTCTCAATTTCATCAGTGGAATAATGGAAAGGAAGCAGTTTACTGCATTGGGAGAATGATAACACCATTCCACCGTATCGCTATATTCAACCACCACTACTAGCTCATTTCCCTACAATACCCACCCACCAAACCTACAACTATCCTCTATGAAAAAAAGAATGGTGGTAAATAAATTATACACATATGCAACGCTTGGGTATCTTTATTGGGGAAACGTTTTGCCACACAGTGGATTCATCACTCCATACAAAGGAGAATCGTGAAGAACAGGAGGAGTTTCAGGTAATCAGTCCCTCAGCCTTGAAGTCGATGTTGTCACTCCATCAGTCTTGAAAAGAATACAGCATATGTGTGAAGAAGTAGCTTATATATCGTAGGCAGGAGAGGTCGTAGGGGATGTCACATTTGACCCAAAGTGGAAGTAGGTCATGCCCAAGGGCCTGGGAATGAAGAATTCCCTGTATTAAGATCCAAAGATGTTGCTGTGTCAGTTGCTATGTCTAATTTATCAACTTGTCGGTTCTCTGAACGATTCATCTACATTCCTGTCTGACACAGCAACTTCTTGGGATCTTAATACAGGAAATTTTCTTCACTTGCCTAATCCTTGGGCACGACCTATTCCACATTGGTCAAATGTAACACCACCTACGACTGCTGCACCTCTCCTGCCTACGGTATATAAGCTACTTCTTCGCACATATGCTGTATTCATTTCTAGATTGATGGACTGACAACATCGACAATATCAGCATAGTGGACAACTGACCAGACTATATCCTAGAGGCGTAGACTTTGTTAACTACCAGTAACCTGATTCCGGGCATAATGTTGTCGAAGACTGTAGTTTCAGACTACAACGTAATGGTAGTTCCGAACTGCGTGCACTCTGGCCTCAGCCACAGAAACACTGAATTTAATAAATTAAATTACAATGATTCGTGGCCTTCATGAAATAAGCTGAGAAGAGGATAAGGCCACTGTAAATCTAAACCAATTTCTTAGAAGGAACTCGCTGGTGATCGAAGTATGTTTGAAACTCACACATCTATGGCAGAGAAGAAAAAGAACAAATGACAGAGGGAGAGGGGAGCTCCCTCTACAGGCGAAGACGACAACAGCAGCTTCTGAAAGGAAACAGACTTTCCGAAAGTTGAAAGGAAACTTTAGTTACATAAATAAAGAACAAAGCTGAAACTGACTGCGGCATATTGAGTCATGGAGAAACATTAGGAACGAAGAGCCTTAAATGAAATTAGAAGAAATTCCCCCCCAAAAAATTCTCAGACAGAATCCAGGGACAACTCATATTCACTGATGGCAGTAAAGAAATGAGTGAAATACCGAAATCACAGAATCTGCGTTCAGTGTTCTACCAGCATAAAGATCCAAATCATTTTTTCATGGAGACAAAGCAGTCATACAACAATTGCTGATATAGCTCTTGTCCCCAATTTCTTTGAAGAAGCTATTGATAACATGTTTTATGCATTCTACTCTAGGAGTCCTTTTAAAGACAGGAAAGACTTCAAAGCTATATAAAACACAGGGAAATTTTGCTGCCCAGATAGTCACCCAACTACTTGGAATGCTGGAAATCCCTTGGAATATACTCCTTGAAACGGAGGCGAGAATGATACATTATAATTTACACCTGGAAAATCTTGGAGGGAGCAATTCCAAACCTGTAATTTGATGTCTCAAGCTCCTCAAGTTTTCGTTTACTCGTATACTTTATCTTATACTCGTGGACGAAATATTATGAATGGTGGTCTCTTTCCCCTCAAGCTTACGTTCATTGTACACTGAAATCACACCTTATAACTGTGAATTGACATACGGTGTTACACAAACAGCAGGATGCGCGAGGAACATACTGATAGTTAGGCAAGTGTCAAAGGTCCTCGACATACAGATAATTACCAATAAACCTATAGTTGTCCTAAGGAGTAGAAGTCAAATGGTCCTCGATTCTGTCTTTTCCCAGCTGGCCGCTTGCGGACAGCACCAGCAACCTGGTCAATTAGGCCAGCAAACAGAGGGTCTGGTGTGGGTCCGGGCCACGGGGGCGATGGTCCCCGAGAAACTCGCTGCATTTTCGTCTCGGTCAAAATATTCTCATCGTTTCAAAAGACGCGCTTATTTTGCAGATTAAAAATCATTCTTTGATAAAGAGATCTATTTAAAGCTTTCTTAATATCTAAACAAATATAATCAATCCATTTATTTCTTGAATTTGCTTGACTATCGTAACTTAGTACTATATTTAATCAACATGAACTTGGAAGTCGGTAACAGAATAACTTACCAAGTACTAAGTTTTTGGTAATCATTTGTTATATCCACGTTACTCTAATACATGTTTTTAATGTTTTTACCACATTCATCAGTGACTTTACGGTGCCCGATCAGCCCGACTGTGGTTCGTATGTTGAATTGCATGCGGCCAGCAATAATAACCTGGTTGGTCAGGCTTTGATCCACCGGGAGATTTGATCAAAGACCTGGCAGAGGGAATGTTCACCCTCAGAACGATCTCCAGATAGCGAAAATTGTTAATACAGTGGACCCTCAAATTTAGTCGTGCCTTTTCTGTACGAAAAACTATTTTTATTATCTATAAAATGTATGTTTTGTTAATATTTCCCATAGGTAATAATGTAAATCCAATTAAACTATTCCAAACACCCAAAAACATTAACAAACAATACATTTTATAGATAAAAATAGTTTTGCATACAGAAAAGGCACGACTAAATTTGAGGGTCCACTGTATTTTAAAAGCTTCAGTATCTCTCTTTTTCTTTTTTTTTAATCTTGGCAAAATGTGTGTAATCTTCTACTTGTCAACAAATTTGCCATACTGGAGGAAAAGCTTTCATAAATCTGAAGCTGACAGCGGAGTTCTCCTGCGTATTATCTTAAATCTCATGGTGATATCCAGTCCGATTTAATGCTTTTATTATCAGATTCCATAAATAAGTTTTTTTTTCTTTTCTCTATAGTTATTTTAGAAACCTCAGTTTAGGCTCTTATCCTCCACAACTTCAGTAAATTTGTTCTTTTGTCCTTCAATTAATTTTCATTTAAACATTTAGTTTTACAGACTTCATTGGAAGATTTGTTTCTAACTTTCTCTTATCTTCCCTTTTTCTTATTTTTATATTCATCTCTGGTTTATTTAAATGTCTTGTACGATTCTTGGCTAACCAGTTTCCTACACCGGTTCCAATTTTCTTTCATAAAATCAATATAGCAATATTTTTCCAGCACATCACATTTACCCATTCTTTATTAATAATTTTTTTTTTTTTTTGCATTTCAGTTTTTGGAATTAGTAATTTGATTCCTTTTACTTATTTGCTACTGAACTCTTTATAAACAAACAAAAACAAACCTGTAATGTATTCTACTCAATTTCACTAACATTTTCATTATTTTTTTATAAGTCATATATTAACAGCATATTGTTTCAAGTTGGGTTTAGTTTGTGCTGAATTATTTTCTCCTCTGCTTTAGTAAGTATTATAATAAATCCCAATAGTAAATAGCGTAATATTGGCATTCTTTTTTTTTTTTTTTTGCTTTCTGCTATTGGTGTCAATTCCTTTAAAAGTTGATGCGTAAAAAAGTGTAGTCATTACATTTTGGAAATGTATTGATTATACTTAATTTCTGTCCACCTAAGCATTCCAATTTTTTTAGTAATTAAAGGCTTCATTTATAATATCTATGTCTTTTTAAAAGTCATTGTCATCTATAAATTGCCACAGTATAATATAAAACTCTTCACTGATCTTCAGAAACTCTTCTCTATTCCAAATATTATTAGTGAGTTGTATTCATTAGGATGAATCATATGACGACGTTTCTGTCTGACTCGGACCGTTAACCTGTTATTCTTTGACTAGGTAATGGTCCAAGGTGGGCCGAAACATCGTCATAAGTTCTCTCCTATACTCAACTAGTTGGGGTTGCAGGGGTCGAGTCACGGCTCCTAGTGGGTTATTTATGCATTACTCCAGTCACAGTATTGTGCCTTTATGTTTTAATATGATTGTATGCAGTGTAAAAAGGCACAGGTGCAACTTATGTGACATTGTGGCAACGTTTCGCTCTCCAGGAGCTTTTTTTCCCCTTAAACTGTCCAAACGTAGATCTATATTTCCGTGCATAGTGCTCCGACCTTGATTTTCTCCATTTGAAAGCATGTAAAATCGGACGTAGATCTACGCTCGGAGCACTACGCACTTCAATATAAATCTACGTTTGAACAGTTCATGAGTTAAGCCTTTAGCAGCTTGATAAAGCTCCTGAAGAGCGAAACGGTACTACAATAAAATGTCATATTAGTTGCACTTGTGTTCTTTTACCAAATATATTGTCGGTAATTGTACCAACATTAATACGTGATTGAATGCTGTATACATAAGACCTGTAATGGAATAATCATCACTGGCATACAATCCTCGTATCAGTTATACAAAGAAAATGGGTCAGCCACTTGACTGGTCCCAGAACTGAAATGAAAGAATTGCTTTTCAGATATCTACTTTGAATATTTTTCACTAATTTTTGTGTGTGCGCTTCATGGATTTCATTTTTCATTGCTTGTGTTGTGTCTGTTATAAATATCGCTGTTCTTTCCCTGCTGTCTTTTCTACCGGCTAAATAGATTTAGCTGAGTGCAGCTGCGTTTGTAATATATTTATAGATTTGCTTCACTTGAACAAGGTGTTGCATATTTCTCAGTTAAAGAACAAATATCGTGACTGGAACAAGACACACACACAAGCCGCACATAGAGAAAGGAGCTTTCAACGACGTTCCGACGTTCCGACTCGAGCCAACGACGTTGGCTCGAGTTTCAAGAAGGCACTGGACAAGCACATAAAGTCAGTACCTGACCAGGCGAGCTTAGGATCTTACGTCGGTATACGTGCAGCCAGCAGTAACATCCTGGTTGATCAGACCCTGATCCACCACAAGGCCTGACCCCCGAAACTCTCTCCAGGTATAGTACGTGTTTTCAATCAACTGGGACATGACCTGTGTTACTTACGAATATTTGCAAATTAAAGAGAATAATGAGAATATTCTCAAGCACCACAGATAAAGCATTTCCACTGCTCGTAGCACCTGTTTCCAGCTGGCCGCCTGAACACATAACTGGATGCTCAACTATGTAGTGGTAGAGGTCGTGTACCTCCTCTTTTTTTTACAGAGATTGCATGTGGAAAAAGCAGGGTTGTGATGTCTGTTTTTAGTATTAGGAATATTATTAGGAGAGACGTACATAATGAAACTGAAAGTCATTTAGAGTTCTGAGTAAACATATAACTTACTATGATATTAAAATAGATAAATATGTTTATAGATCAACTTGTAATGTGAAGTGACTGATGTTGTAGCCAGGATTAGGCTGGTTACAAATGCTTCTGCCAATTTGGCTGACACAGATGATGATCATACTAAATGCAAAGTATGTGATCAGTCCTATGGAGACCACCTTGCATATTAGAACCGATCATAATGCGTTATACTAATGCCCTCAGGTCTGTGGGTACCTGTCTCTGTTTATCTAGGTTTTGGCTGTGTGAGAAAAGTAGTGTGTACAATGATGCAGACTGCATAGAATCGAATTCAGTTCGAGACAGAGGTATAATATCGTTTGCGATATGTTAAGAATGCATTGCATTATATATATATATATATATATATATATATATATATATATATATATATATATATATATATATATATATATATATATATATATATATATATATATATATATATATATATATATATATATATATATATATATAATGTAATGGGATCAGAGACCTTGGGATCATGGTGGAAAAAATGCCACACGTTTCCTAAAAGAATTGGGTTCCAGACTCATCGACACCACCAGGAACCCAAGGGCAGCCACTTTCATGTTCCAGCGCCTCAGCGTAGCCATCCAGAGGGGAAATGCTTGCTGCATACTTGGCTCGCGTCCAACGTCGGAGGAGCTGGAGGAAATTCATGATCTTTGATACATTGTGCTATTGTATTCATGTTTGTTTTTTTTTGTAAATGTATTCTGTTTATTAATAAATGTTCACATAGAATATAAATATATAGGGGGTGGTAGGAGAAGAAAATATTCAAACAGCTCTGGGGAGAACCTTGAGTTTTCCCTGAGGTACGTTTGTCTTCTCTGAGGATGAGGGTCCCCATTCCAGCTATAGAGGTGGTACTTCCCTATATTATAATATAAATAAATAAATAAATTATATATATTATATATATATATATATATATATATATATATATATATATATATATATATATATTATATATATATATATATATATATATATATATATATATATACTATTATATATATATATTATTATATATGTATATATTTTTTATTTATTTATATCTATATATAATTAGCACATCGTCTCCATAGAAATATTACAAAGGTTGTTGCATATTGGCCGTTTCACTATTTGTCATGGTTATGTGCCTTAAGATTCCAGGCGAGTCCAGTGTTTTTCTTGCACATAGTAGACACTCGTTCCAGTTATGCCGAGTGCCTTGATGCTAACGAAAAGCTCTTGATCTAAGAAACTGGAACGTCGCTCTATTTAGAACAAATCGGATTACCTTTCCCCAGGCGTTGTATGATCTCGTCCAATTTAGGGCTTTATTATGAATTAACTAAAATTACACGAGTCCGCTTCATCATGCCCTGAATGGACCTAAAGAGTATTGAACTTCATAATATTTTTCCATTCTTCTTTGTAAGGGTTTGACTGAAATACAATGACTCCATCACTGGCTCTTATATCTGTCCGACTCTTTCGAAGTATAACATTTTTTGGGGGTATATATATTGTGATCCTCCAGCTTATTGATTGTCTCTGCATTTTCACGTTTACACATGACCGGATCTTTGTTCTGCATAAGCTTGCTGCCTTAACAACAGCAATTGAATACAATGGCTCAATTAATAGATATTTATTCTGCTTGTAGCAACTGTTATCCCTGAACAATGTGAGTACCAAACTCAAACCCGGTGATCTATTGTTAATACTTTGTATAAGATATTTATGCTCTGTGATTGGCTTCTACCAACCCGTGATGGCTACATTATTGTTGCTCACGAAACAGTAATGACACGATTGCAAACAAACCATACCACGGGCGTCGATCTGCAGTTTTAAGACTAATCGCGGGTTCTATTCCCGTCCGTTTTCCTTTTTTTTACGTTGCTATGGGTTGCATGGCTGTTTGTCGGTAGACATCAAGCTACATAGATGAATTCCTTTTAGATGCATAACTGCTGGCTGCTCGGATGCTCGCTGCATAGAAGCTGATTACTAGCTGCATGACGTGTAACTGCAAGACTGTTGAGTGAAGAGCTGTCGGTTGTATAGCCAGTTATAATGCTGATATTTTCATGCTGGTCACATGACGTGGTTGCTGGCAGCATGACTGCAGAGTGCGTGGTTGCTGGTTGCATGACGGCAGAGTGCGTGGTTGCTGGCTGAATGGCTGTGGTGAGTGAGTACACTCCGCATTAATTCTCTTTTTTACCAATATTTCATTAATTTTAGTTTTAAATGGTCTTTTTCATTTTTAAATATATCGAATCATTTATTTGTTTAAAAGTTAAATTTCAAAGCACATCCATAAAAAATAATATAAAATTCTCTATGTATTTCCTGTTCCTTTATATGAAGTCACAGCGTACTGGCTGGTACCTGTAAAATAATAAATTGTCATCCATTTCATAACTCGGAAATATGATATTGAATTTATTTCCGATTTTTTTTGACAGTTCCAGAATTAATGTTTTACATGTATATGTATAGTTGTGCGTCTCTGTAATGAACCGATTTTTTTTATACTAACAGAAGTTTTATCATTGGATGAAAAATAAACCTCACAGTATTAACATATTTCGTAATGTGTACTTAGAGATTTGTCCCGTGTACACTCGCTGAATTGTGCTCTCCGAGTTGTTTACTGTGGCAGAGACTTGACTCCTTATTTCAACTAAACTACTAAGTACTATTCTAGGAATCACTGATTTCTTGCGTATATGGCCTTATAGTGTCTACTGTTGAAGCTGTATATTAATTTTGCCATCTTCATTTCCTTTTCGAAGTCATTCCATTTTCCAGCCACCTCGAGACTAAAGAAATACTTCCTTACATCCCTATGGCTCGTCCATCATTCCAGATTTTAATGTTCTCCTTCGACCTAGGTACTCAATATTGCAACAGTTTATCTCTGCATGCTTTGCCAATGCCTGGAAAGATTTTGTAAGTTGTAAATAAATATTCCAATGTCATCAAGCTGATTTTCTTCAAAAAATCCTCGAAGTGAATTCCTATCAGTTCGTATTATTCAAGGTATACATCATTCAGAGCTTCTTCACATGATTAACCATTTGTGGGTTTCATGATGGGCAGCAAAGTCAATGATTGGCGTGACATATTTTATACATAAGGATCTGAAGGATTATGCATTCAAATTCCTGAATGCTATTCTGAGGTTTGGTAATGATGCATGTGCCTCTGATGTATGGTTAATGTGTAGGTTGAGCTGTATGTTGGGTTTTGTATTCTCCCCCGATTTAATTGCTTTATCTGATAGTTGACGTTTTTCCCTCCAATACTGTATTTTGTACCGGGTCTTCCCCATTCTCCAGTTATCAACAATTTACACTGATAGGGTTAAACTTGAGCTCTTGAATAACTATGTCTGAAGCCTGTTGAGAACTTACTGTAGTTTCCGACTGTTCTCTACTCTTTACAGTTTTCCTTCAACGTTGGTGTTGCTTAATGACAGGTTTGTTTAGGGCAAATTATGAGTAAAATTGTAATTCTTATTGAAAAAATGAGATATTCACGTGTTATAAACTTATACCACACTAGATGCAGATATCGCATACACTGACGTACCGAAGCGTTGTAATACGGGAACCCTTCATCGGATTGCTCAGCGACCGAAGTACATCTGCTTTTACAATCAATTAACGTAGTATACTTAATGTAGTATATATCAATGGAGAATCGTTGGAATCTATGCTATAACTGGAGAATGTCTCTTCTGGCCGGCTTGAAACTCTCATCCCGGACTGTTTTCTAGAAAACAAGTTTCGCGTTAGTATTGGGCTTCATAAGTACCGTGGCTCAATGGCTAACATACTCAGCTCACACACTGTGGTCTAGGGGTCGATCCCCGCTACGGGTGGAAACATGAGGACGTGTATCCTTAAGACACCTGCTGTCCGTGTTCACCCATTAGTAAAATAGGTACTTAGATGTTAGTCGACTAGTGCGGGTCTCATCCTGGGACGAAAGTGACCTTATTTACCCGACGTCAGTAGTCAGGAGAGGTCATGCTGTCCTAAGCTGTCTGGGTGATTAGCGTAGGGTGTTACTGAGCACCTTGGCTTGCTGTAGTGTTTCAGAATCTTAGATTAAAGTATTGAAGGAGGCTCTACTTCTTCAGGTGGAAAATAGGAGGCTAAAAATTCGCCTAGATGGGTTTGACAGTGAGTATGAGATGGTTGGAGCTGGTAAGGAGGAAGAGGTTACCAGCAGTGGCTTGAAGAGTGGCAAACGCTTCAAGTGGTTCATACTTAACGAGGAAGCATCAATATGAGGAAGATTAATCAGAAGATTGGAAGGTAGGAAATAGATTCTTTGTTTTCTAGGACGAGTGTACTTCAGTGCTGATAGGTCTGATCCCATGCTCCTACCTTTAGTAAATGTGTCCTGGATCTGACTAGGTTGGGACAGTGGCTTAAGCTGGTAGGTGACTTGGACCTGCCTTGCATGGGCCAGTATGCCTTCTGCAGTATTCCTTATGTTTTTAAATGCTCTGCATAACAAGAGGCTTTCTGTATAGTAGTATGTCATTGATGTCAGTTATGCCTGTATACATTGTACATGTAGTTGTGGAAATAAAATTTATTATTATTACGATTATTAATTTAGCAAATTTTATTAAATAGTATTACTGACTTGTATTAATAAAGCAGCCATCGTCTTATTGGCTGAAAAATACTAATGCTGATGCATTCCATTAGATGGACAACACCCTGTGTGTTTAGACTATTTTGGTGCAGATTTGAAATTTAATGAAATTGGAAGAAATGGAATTGTTATTTTCAGAGCAATTATTGGAGAGTACCTTTTTTGATAGGCTATAAACTGTGTTGATTGCTTTTATTAAAAGACAGCTTGGTTTTCACTTCGTACGACCCTAATATAAAATTGCCAATGTCATTAAGTAAATTGGTTAGTATGTACTAACTAGAGAACTTTCCGGCTCGCTTTCAAGCGCTTATGTGTTGGTGTAAGTTAATTACAGGTTATGTTCTTTTAGCTAATTTTACAAATTATTTTGTTAAATTAGACTTAACTCACAACCGAATATTTTCTTCTTGAAGATCTTTAGAGATTTTAAGCAAAACAGAAATTCATAAGGCCCATGTATAAATATTGAATATCTGATTCTTGCAACGCGTTTTTAATTTTTATGAGCCTAGCGATCCTGAAAAACTATACGACTCAATACTAGATCTGGAACATTGTAAGGTGCAGTGTTCTTGTGCTCTACAAACTTCTTCCAAAACTTTGCTTGAGACTTCAGAACACATTATCCAATCAACTTCAAATTTCTACCCTGATCAACTATTACTAGCCGAAGGTTTGTGGAACAATTGACAGTTTTTATACAGGCCATTAGAGTTTGTCGGTATCATTTTACCTCTACAATAAAAATGGTATATTATTATTTTACATTTCATTATTTTTGCCTTAAGGCATTGATTAAGAGCTTTTGAGTCAAGGAATTAAACTTAACCTCCCCTTCCTTGGATCACCATTGCTAAAATATAACCAATATAAAATTGCGCTGCATTGTGCTTTTCTTTTAACATATAGGAGGGTTGGATAACGTCAAGTCATGATATGATAGAGGTCTAATCAGAGCGAAAAGAGTGGTCGCTATAAAAGCTCGTTCTATGTAGCATCTTAATTCCTCACGCTGCACACCCAAACGCTTATACTAGCAGCAGGTAAGCCAAAATGATGCTTCTGTAACGTATGGTGTCGTGACTCATTTTTCTGGAGGAGCTTAAGTTAATTATGATGTCGTGAGGCACATTATTACCTCTGGCGCTTAGGTTAAATATGGTGTCAAGAGGTACATTATTATCAGTGGCGCTTAGGCTAAATATGTTTGGACATACCCAGTATATTATTACTTGCGGCGCTTATATTAAACACGATGTCGTGAGGTATATTACTGAAGTTGTTGCTATTGGGGGGGGGGGCCTTGAGAGTAAACAAACCTCACTCCTTATTGAACTCTTTATAGTTTCTGGAGAAGGAATAGTGTCCGAAACTGAGCGGAAATAGAACAGGAATTCCTTTCGAGAATGGAAACGGGAATGAAAACAAGTTTTAAATTAGGTCAGGTTGTTGCCACTAGACGCCATACTGAGTACGAAAGAGGCTTCTCTTTAAGCCTTGGAAATCGACGGAGCGGGAAAGAGAAGTTGATGTATGACGCCCCAGTATGTTAGGTAAGATTTGTCAGGCAACAGGACAATTGTTTCCTGACGTTGGTCTGTCATGTGATCCTTCCACTGGAGCTTTTGGTCATCTGACCCAGGCCTTCTGCTGGCTTACAGTCCACTGCTTTAAAAATTAATATTAAATTAGCGGGTAGTTTATGAAGAGGAGATACGTCCCAGGGAGAGAACTGGAATATGTCACCGATGGCAGGTCTCGTACGGCAAGAGTTTCTGCACTTCACCCAAACTTGTGCTGAAGTTAAGTCATTTTTTTTCATGCTATGCTTAGACTACGTAAATAAAAAAATAAAATGTTAAGAAATGAGGAATGTTTTTATTTTCATAATGTGTTAATTATTATAATAGAAAAAATTATATTGATGTACTAACGCGCACATGATAATAATATCTCTACCGCCTCTTGTTCTCTCTCTCCCTCTCTCTCTCTCTGTCTCCCTCTCTCTGTCTCTGTTATTCACACTGATATCCAGTTTCCAGGAAAGCTGCATCGTTATCATTCACAGTTTTTACGTAACATTCGACAAGAAAGAATGTAAATACTTTATAATCCCATATGGCCAGTTACTCAGGTTAGTTTAGTTTAATATGTTTATTATGCACCCCATACCCATCCTGTGGGCGGTAGTCAAAAGATTACAGAGGTACATAATGGCTCCAGGGACTGGTCTATATCAGTTTAACTCGATTATTATTTTTATAATCAAGGGGAAGCACTAAACCCGTAGGATTCTACAGCGCCTGGGGGGGGGATGTGGAAGGCATTCAGGCTTAATTCAGGGAACTGGAGCACAGATCCAATTCCCTAAATCAAGACCCCCTCACCAACATCAAGGAACCTTCCCTGAGGGGTTCTTAACTCGAGAATTATTGCCTGTTATCAATTTCGATGTGCTGATTATCGTATGTGAGGATCACATTTATTGTCCAGTCGTATACAAAGAAATGTCACGATCTCCTGTAGGTGATAAATTAGACATGTGCAACTCTTGGGTATCTTTATTAAGGAAACGTTTCGCCACACAGTGGCTTCTTAAGTCCATACACAGGAGAAACTTGAAGAACATGAGGAGAATGAGGTAATCAGTCCCTCAACCTTGAGTAGATGTGGTCAGTCCATCAATCTGGTGCCAGAAACTATGGCCGAGTAATAACAGACTTACACCAGAAACAAGGCATAAAGTACGAGACAGTGTGGTTAATCCAAAAAAAATGTCCTCTTTCCACCTCTATAAAAATAACTTTGCTTAATGAAGCAATTTGTAAGAATTTACAACAAAATGGAGACTTTTAGTGCAAGAAATTTCCAGGATTGTTGGATGGTAAACACGAAGTATATTTGTCAGGTTAAAAATAAGTTAATTTCTTCATAACGAAAACTTTAATAACTGTTACATGTTAAAAAAAAAAAAAGGCATGGAGAAATTTAAAGCCTGAGGATGTAATACGAGTCTCGAAGAGCATTTCCTAGATGCTCATTTGCACTACTATACAAAATCTGGAAGCTTGAGTTTACCTGGAGAGGGTTTCGGGGGTCAACGCCCCCGCGGCCCGGTGTGAGACCAGGCCTCATGGTGGATCAGGGTGTGATCAACCAGGCTGCTACTGCTGGCAAAGTGAAGAGCAAAGTGAACAGTTTCAACAGGATATAAAGGAGAAACAGAGAGAAGGTACCAAAGTGAACCAGTTTGTCACCATGAAGACCGGCTACTACTACTACGTGTTGCACAGTCACCCACCACAAAAGAACACGAAGAGAAATGTAACAAGCAAAGTTTTGAAGAGAAAAGACAAACTTAACAAGGAGTCTGGTATTTATTGCGGGTAAATCCTTAAATGATACTGGGTGTAATTTTAACATACCTTTATTTATTTGAAAACGTACAATTTCATGCCTACACTTTGTGGAGGCTTATTTAGCCCTGCAAGACCTTAAGTTAGTATTACCAAGGCTGGCTCCTCCTTAGGAAAAGAAAAAATAGGAAAAATAACAATAGCAAAACTTATCTTATTTGAAAGAAAAATGAAATAGAAAAAAATTATAATTGAGTTCAACGCTAATTTGTACAGTGGTGACGTGTACTTAGCTCAGTGGTGACGTGTACTTAGCTCAGTGGTGACGTGTACTTAGCTCAGTGGTGACGTGTACTTAGCTCGAGTGGTGACGTGTACTTAGCTCAGTGGTGACGTGTACTTAGTGGTGACGTGTACTTAGCTCAGTGGTGACGTGTACTTAGCTCGAGTGGTGACGTGTACTTAGCTCAGTGGTGACGTGTACTTAGTGGTGACGTGTACTTAGCTCAGTGGTGACCTGTACTTTGAGTGCTGACCTATACTTAACTCTGAAGAAGTGTCTTGTTTGCTCCCGTGGACTGAACCAAGATGCCCTCCATCGAGCAACTTTACCAGCAACTTAAGGAAGAATTGAGGGCAGCGAAGATGGAGATACGGCGATTGACCGAGGAAAACAAGAGGATTCGTAGTAGTCCTCCTGTTTCGAGTCCTCAGGTCAAGAAGGGATCGTGGTCAGTGGCTGGACAGCAGGGGACGACGAAGTTGACGATCAAGAAGACGAATGGAAAGCCAGAAACGATGAAGAAGAAAGAGACTGCTGTGGAAACTCCCGTGGAAACCTCCAACGCATTCTCGGTGCTACCCGACGAATGTGAGTCTACTACTGGGATCGTCACGACGAACGACAACAAGGAAGGTAAGAATATTGTTGTTGTTGGGGATAGCCAGGTTAGATACATGGATAGGGCATTTGCTTGAAGGACAGGGTAGGAGAAAAAGGGTATGTTTTCCCTGGGGCTGGGATGGAGGACATTGTTAGCCGGCTTGACAACATCATAAAACGGTAATGGGATCAATCCTATTATTTGCCTCAGTGCTGGAGGCAATGATGTAGGCAAGCGTTTTGAAGTGAGGTTTTAGTTGAAGTTCAGGACAGCTATAGAATGATTAGGAAGAAGGGGGGCGCCTGTTATATGTGCATTTTTCCAAGAAGAGGGTTTGGTAATAAAAGGGTTTTGTCCAGAGAAATTTGGGTTTGTCAATTGTGGCGGGGACAAATACTGTAAGGAAAATGCGGTGACATTCATTGACAACTGGGACCTCTTCTATGGCAGAAATGACATGTATGCCGGGGATGGGGTTCACTTATTAGGTGTGGGGTGGGAGCACTGGCCAATGCAGTGGAGGGAGCTGTTAGGTCTTTAAACTAGGAATAGTTAGTGGTATGGGTTTCTGCGGGAAAAACTGTGAAGTCTCAGGGTAGTAATATGAGTACTAGGAGAATAGTAATAGGCAAAAAAGAGGTGGATATCGGAAAAGCCAGTGGCATAATTGACAAGGACAGTAATAGGTTTTGTGGAATAACAGAAAGGAGCAGGAATGATAAAGAGAAAGGAGGGTCCTTAAGTATATATTACACAAATAGTCGCGTGCTAGGAATAAGATGGACGAGTTGAGACTAGTTGCTAGTGCAGGTAACATAGATGTATTTGCCATTACTGAGACGTGGTTTTTAAATTTAAAAAGTCGGGACATGCCTGCAGAATGTCACATTCAGGGTTTCAAATTGTTCCAAGTAGATAGAAGTATCGGGAAGGGGGGTGGGGTGGCATTGTATGTCCGAGAAACGCTTGAAAATGTTGCATTTAAAACGGGTATTAAGTCTGAAAAGTAACACATAAAGAGTCTGTTTGGATAGAATTTTCAGAGGGGCTAAAAAATTAACTTTAGGTGTGATATCCCGTCCCCCAAATTTAGATAGGGACGGGGAAACTACAGGGGAGGAAATTGTTAGGGCCACAAGGCCGAAAATGTAGTAATTTGGGAGACTTTAACTTTAGTCAATTTTGTTTGGAAATTTCTTGAGGGGAAATTTTTTAGAATCATCGACTTTTAGAAGTATTTTTTTTCAGGATTTTTTTTTAAAGCAGTTTTGACAGAACCTAAAGGGGAAATAAACCTGCTTGACTTAGTAATGGCAAACAATGAACCTTGTTAAAAATTTTAGAAGTTTCGAAGAACGGGTGTAGCGACCACAAATCAATTACTTTAGAATTGAAGGAAGTTGATAGTAGGGATAATCAGAACATCCAGATTTTCGTTTAGCAGATTACGATGGGTTAGGAACATTATCTCTGTTGACGGGGTAAGAAGAGAGCATCAATATGAGTTTTTGAACACAAACAGCTGCTCAAAGAAAAATCCCTTTTAAAGAAATAGATCAAATAGAAATGACCCAAAATGGGTGAAAAATAGGCTGAAATAACAGGGCATAAAAAGGAATTTTAGGCGTTTAAAAGGGCGAGGGGCATTTTTAAACAATATTGCACTAAAGAGGGACATTAAAAAAGGGGGGAAAAAAAGCAAAAGGGGCATGAAATTTTAAATTGTAGGGGATTCTAAAACTAACCCCAAAAAAATTTTTTTCCCCGGTATATGAACAAAAGTCAAGGAGAGATAGGGCCCCTTAAAAATAACTATGGGGATTTACGACAAGAGAATGAAAAAGTGCCCATTTTTAAAAAATTATTTTCTCTCGGTTTTTACACAGGAAGACACTAATATATTCCGGAATTAATTTTTTTATGGATCAAGAAGATAAATTTTTAACATCACAGTCACTTTTAAAAGGGTTTTGAAGCAGTAGACAGAAAGAACAAAATAATCACCGGGTCCCGAGGGTTTTTTTTAAGGGTTCTAAAGGAAAGCAAAAGGAAGTCTGGAACCCTTAATAATTTTTTAATTTATCTTTCAAACGGGAGTGTTGAAAAGGAAGTGGCAATGTAATTTCCCATTTTAAAAAAAGGGCAAGTCGTTACCCTCAAATTACCGCCCCAAAAGCCGACCCAATTTAGGCAAATTATAGATCAATTTTAACTGAGATTTTAAGAACCTTCGTAAGCATAGCTTGATAATGAAAGTGTTCACAAGAGGGCCCGGGTTGTCTAACTAATTTATTAACTTTTTTTGTAAAACTTTTTAGGCTTGACCCGATAAAGAAATTTTATATTATTTTCTTAGTTTTTGTAAGGCATTTTATAGGTTCCCACAAAGACTGTTGAAGAAAGTAGCAGGGTCATGGGATTGGGGGAAAAAGTGCTCTCGTGGATCGAATCATGGCTCACAGACAGGAAGCAGAGAGTGTCCATAAATGGGGTTAAATCCGAGTGGGGATCAGTAACAAGTGGCGTTCACAGGGATCAGTCTTGGGCCCGTTGTTGTTTATAATATATATCAATGATCTTGATGAAGGAATTACTAGTGATATGAGCAAATTCGCCGATGACACGAAGATAGGTAGGATAATTGATTCAAACGTAGATGTTAGGGAACTTCAGGAGGATTTAGACAAACTCTACTCTTGGTCAGAAAAGTGGCAGATGCAGTTCAATGTAGATAAATGCAAGGTTCTGAAGCTCGAAGTGTCCATAACCCTAGCACTTATAAGTTAAATAATGTAGAACTTAGCCATACAGATTGCGAAAAGGACTTGGGGGTTATGGTAAGCAGCAACCTTAAACCAAGACAGCAATGCCTAAGCGTACGAAATAAGGCAAATAGATTACTGGGATTTATATCAAGAAGTGTAAGCAACAGAGTCCAGAGGTAATACTGCAGCTTATACATACATTAGTAAGGCCTCACCTAGATTATGCAGCTCAATTCTGGTCTCCATATTACAGAATGGACATAAATTCGTTAGAAAACATTCAGCGTAGGATGACTAAATTAATACATAGCATTAGAAATCTTCCTTATGAAGAAAGATTGAAGACTCTTAAGTTACATTCACTTGTTAGACGAAGAATGAGGGAGACCTGATCGAAGTGTATAAGTGGAAGATAGGTATTAATAAAGGGGATATTAACAAGGTCTTGAGGATATCTCTCCAAGAGAGAACCCGCAGTAATGGATTAAATTAGATAAGTTTAGATTTAGAAGGACATAGGAAAGAATTGGTTTGGAAAATAGCGTAGTTGATGAGTGGAACAGTCTACCTAGTTGGGTTATTGAGGCTAGGACTTTGGGTAGTTTCAAATTTAGGTTGGATAAGTACATGAGTGGGAGGGGTTGGATTTGAGTGGGACTTGCACATCAGAGCTTATTTCTTGGGTAGCATTGAAAATTGAGTTGGTCAAATGTTTGTTAGTGGGATGAATTGTAAAGGACCTGCCTAGTATGGGCCAACAGGCCTGCTGCAGTGTTCCTCCTTTCTTATGTTCTTATGTTCTTAGGTGTAATTGTAGATCATGTTGATGTTGACACAGCGCATTGCAGAAACTGTAGCCGTTGATGATGTGGGAGAGTCACAGCTGGTGAGTGACAACCCAACGACTATTCAGTCACAGTATGTCTAGCCTTGAATGATCCGTCAAGATGATAGGAACGCAGGTCTTTCACCCCTGTAGAGGTAGCTGCCTGGGTGTAACTACAATATGGTACGTAGATCGTGGGTGACGTCTCTTAACCTGGTTAGGTTCCTCTCCTTCCAACTGTCTGTGTAGTCGCCAGATGACCCTAGCTGGCAGTCCAAGCTAGAAACAGACAACAGTTAACCACTGCTCGATCAATCACTCTCCATGATAAGTGTAAGGCATTTAAAAGACTGGTGAGGATTTAAACATGAAAGTCAAAGCAGGATGAACTAAGTCTCAAGATTAAAGTGAAGCTTTTAACTAATATATCAAACAAAACAGGAGTCGAGGCATTTTACTTACAGATGTGTTGGGAGCTGCGAGTCAAGTGTTTATCCATTTGGTCGGAGTCCCACACGTCACCTTTCAGTGTGGAGAAAGGAAGAGGGTGATAGCGGGAGCTAGACACTGACACTACCGTAACAAGCAGACTGCCAGTCTACTATCTTTGACTTTCGCTCACCATATATTCCTTTCCCCTATTCCTATTGTTGAAACGTTTTACCAACTCAAATATTCAAATAAATGAGTGCTTCAACAATTAGAAAATCCTTATATATAGTACAATATTTTACGTATTTGGTAATTTGTCATACTTCACAATAGTGTTTAAAATAGGAATGACCAGTGCTAAAACAAGTTTGTATCCATGTGCTATATAGGATGTATCAATGTTTATTATACTGTGAGGTAGACTGTGGGGGTTCATTTTTGGCTTGTACAATAGTTAGATGTTGAAATGTGCGTAACTAAATTAGTTGATTATTTCCTGTGCTAGTACAAGAGTTGTTCCATGGGCTGGTATAGGAGTTGTTCCGTGGCTAGTATGAAGCTTGTTGTCCTGGGTTAGCAAAGCTTGTTCCATGTGCGAGTATAGAAGCTTGTTCCGTAGTCTAGTAAAGAAACTTGTTGCATTAGCTACTTTAGAAGTTTGTTCCATGGGCTAGTTTAGAAACTTGTTACATCGGCTAGTATAGTGGCTTGTTCCATGTGCAAGTATAGAAACTTGTTCCATTGTCTAGTATAGAAGCTTGTTGTTACATGGGATAGTATAGAAGCTTGTTCCATTAACTAATAAAGAACTTGTTCTATATTCTACTATAGACGCTTTCGTGGTCCGCTTGTGTAGTATTTTTTCAATGTTAAGTAATTTATTGCTCAGTGTTCTTGGACACAAGTAATTTTTTTTTTTGCTAATAAAGTACTTTCTGGATCCATGAACCAGTTGGTTAAATTGGTCTTCAATGAGCATGTTTAAGAATTTGCTCTGTGCTGGTTCAGGAGTTTGTTCCATGTGCTGATTCAGGAGCTTGTTCCATGTGCTGATTCGGGAGTTTGTTCAATGGGCTAGTGTAGTAGTTCCATCTGCTGGTAAAGTTTATTCCTTGCAATGATTTAGTAGTTGTACCATTTGCTATACAGTATTTTATTGTTCCATCTTTTAGTGTAGTTTTCCAGTAAGTACAGTACTTCATTGTTCCATGTGTATGAAAAGGAACATGTTCCATGTTCTAATACAGAAACTTCTTGTTCCATGAGTTTTTACACATGTTCCACATACTAGAATATTTTTTTTTATATTATTTAAAAACGGTGTATACAAAAATACCAAGCATCCAAGAAATAATACATAATGTTACGTTACAGAGGTTCGAACCCATAATAACAATATATAAATGAAAACAAAACAAACTTAAATCGTAACACAAGGAAGCATATAAGATTAAGAACTGGGTTACACTCAGAGGTACGGCAAACAATTTATAAACAGGAATGCTTAATGGAAACCCTGAAAAGACAAAACCTAAATAAACATAACCCGGATGCAACATCCCTGTGCAAATTGTTACTATAAGAATACAGCACACACTGCAACCCCAACCACCTTCCTATTCTCAACAGCTGTATCTGCCGTTACCATCATAACCAAAACTATAAAATATTAATTAACATGGTTGAAAATATAAACATTCTGAAACACGCTTCATACATAACCACATTCCTGCAAAACAGAGGAAATACAAATGCATAAACACATGTATTACATACGTACAAAAACCACAATAAATGTACCAATCACCCCGCGCCTTCCTCAAGAAGCCAGCTTCGTCACGTCCCCTGAATCTGTAATGCCCGTGAAACACAAATACCACCCCCACCCACCATACGTAAAACTCTGCTAAACCTCTCACTGGTTCCAACCTTTCACAAAAATATACTGCATGGAAAACAGTGTCAATACCCCCACACTCACAACATTCCCGTCCCTCCTGCACACGCCTATTACCTAACACCTCCCCCGACGGCAATATATTATGGAGAAATTTAAACATTACCTCCCGCACTACAGCCTTCAATCACTCCATGCATACATCGGATACAAACCCACAACCCTAGCAACTACCTCCCCACCACCCTAGCAACTACCTCCCCACCACCCACCCGAGCCAGTGTACCTATCTTAACCCTGCAGGGTTCCCTTGCATAACACAACAACCTCAACATTACCTCACACACCTGAACATCCCTACCCCTCACCCAACGTACCAAGTCCCTTCACACCCATGCCAAACCTGTACCTGCGATTCTGCCCTCCATTAAATAACTGTGTTTAACCTACATACCCAACAACCTTTGATGCAGCGCCATTAACCCCCAGCCCTCCCTGGCGTACTGGTAGACACAACATCTCTCGACAACCATTCACAACCCGAACCCCAAATATATCGATACACGCGCTTCAACAGACTCTTCTCATCACATGTTTCCAAGGGATATATACCTGCCACATGCCACAGCTTACTATACAGTTTCACATTCACCACAATAGCACGCTAGTGCAGCATCAAACCTCCTGTACGCAAACCTGCTAATCTACCCAAAACCCTATCCACAGCTTCTTTCGAATTCGCCTTCCGTGCCTCCAGGAGATTTTCCATGTGAACAACACCACATACCTTAAGTCTACTTACCAGGGACCAACCTTCACCCTGTTTGTATACCCCACCCACACCATCCCCCACCCTCAATAAAATCGACTTACCTCTATTAAGCGTCATCCCTGTTGCCATGCCAAAACTCTCCACCAACTCGCTAACCCTAGGTAAATCTTCAGACCTTCTAAATTGCACTGTGGTGTCATCAACATATCCAACGACCCCTGGTTTCACAGACACCCCATCCCTCACCATCCCTATAGAACGGGTCTTGGAGCAATGCAAAGAGAAACTGCGACACAGGGCATCCCTGCCTTAAGCCCCTTTCCATCATAACAGGTTGACCTAACCTACCATTCACTTGTACCCTAACCGTTGCCTGCTCATACAACACCTTAGTCCAACTGACGATTTCCCTCCCAAACCCCTGCCATTGCATAAACTTCCACAACGCCTCACGCTCCACACAGTCATACGCTGCATGCCAATCTACTGCTAAAACCCCACCCTTGATGTTCCCCCCACTTTCATCTATAAACCTACGTATAATCCCCTGCCCCCACACACATCGAACGCCCAGGCACTCCATATTGACCCTCGTCCATAACTCTGGCAAGAACACCTTTCAACCTATTTCCCAACACTTTAGCAAAGATCTTGTAATCACCACACTTTAAGGTGATCGAACGGTAGTCATGCACACATTCACAAGACTTCTTTTTAGGGACCATGACCACTACACCCGTTCTCTGATGTTCCCCCAACCTACCCCTGGTTTTCATGGCATTAGATAACTCCACTAAAAAACCACGCAAACACTCCCAGTTTTCCCTATAAAAATCACAAGGGATGCCGTCAATACCAGGCGATTTACCCATGCTCATCCCGTCCACTGCCATCCTAATCTCCTCCTCACTTATAGGCCCAATCAATCTCAATCGATCCTTATGCACTAGATTACAGTTTACCCATTCGCCCATTGCGCCTAACGCCTCACAATTAACCCCCACACTTTTACCATTCTTCTCGTACCATGCATCCACATAACCCATACCCTCTGTTGACGAAAGCACCTGCCCCTGACGATATCCCGCCAATTGCTCCTGTACCCGCAAACTCATCACTTCTGTTGCCCTACGACGTGTCCCCTGCTCCCCCAAGACATACGCCGACAGACGGTCCCCCCATAAGACCTCATCAAGGCCCCTGCAACCCTTGCAGCATCAAAATTGCGATTTTGAATATCACTAATCCGTTATTTCAAACCCTCAATCTCACCATGGGATGTGCACCCCCTCCCATATAGCATTCCTGAGTTGACCCTCAAGGTAATTTAAAATCCCATATTGAAACCCGCCTCTCTTCCTTTCCCCTTTCTGATAAAAATCCCTCACCTTCCCTTATCGACCAAAGTCCCACCACCTAATGACATCAACCCCCCCCCCATCCATCAGCCCACCACCTTTTCCAAGTGCACGCAAAGATTCCCTCTCTCCCCTGTTTTCAATAACCCAACATTCATCTTCCAGTAACCTCTAAAAACGCTTCGGCAAACCCTCCCAATTTAAGTCCACCAGAACCCCTCGATGATCAGAGAAGCTTACTTCAACGCGCACACACTGCTCACCCTCATCCCCCGAGTACATAAATGCGATCAAGCCTCGCCGCTAATCACGCTTAATAAACGTATGCATCACTCCGCTCGCCTCCCCTCCAACATCCACTACATTCACCCTCGCAACAGATCCCCTAAAAACCCCCCAAAAATTCTCTCCCCCTAGGCTCTACTTCCTTACGTCGGAAAAACACAGTTTCCAATCACGCCTATAATTGCAATACCTGGCAGCAATCTGAAAGGGTTTAGACAAAGACATCCCTAAAGAATCTATTTTTAACACCCATTCCCCTTCTGCCGGCCCATACACCCCAATGAAACCCACTCGAACCCCACCCCACATACCCTCCACCCTAACCACCCGCCCCTCCTCCCCTACCTCACACCTATGCAAAAGAAACGGCTGGCTTCCTTAATTAATAGCACCACACCACCTTTCAGTCGTGTAGAACAACCCATGTACACGTCATATGCGGTAATTGACAATTCACCTAAATATTTATAATTATGCTCCTGCAAGAAAAGGTCTGGCACATATCTCCTCAAATAACCCTCCAGAACATTACATTTGCCCACTGCCTTCAACCCATTAACATTTAAAGTAAGATACCTGAATGCCGTAATGAGGGCTTTCCCTTAGACACCCTAACACTTAGAACTCTGGGGAGAATCCCCACCCCGCCTCCCACACTTCCCATCACCTTCCCCTTGCTCACGCTCAACTTTCTTTAAATCACCTTTATCTCTAGGCATTACATCATGCCAGGCTTTCTTCCCAGGCCTTTGCCCAGGCATCAAAACATCCTCACTATCAGAAATGACAGCCGTCCTCTTGCTAGAGCCACGCTTCTCAGGCTTCGCCTCCTCCTAGGCATCTTCCCTGTGGACCTCCACTGCCACACTCTGAACCCACCCCTCACCACTCACAACCTTCTCATTGAGGCCACCCACCTCAGCCTCTACACTCAGAGCATCCAAGCCAGCATTGACCACAGACACCGAAACATCCAGTAAGTCATCCAGAGCCTCCTGAATTGTAGCTTCCAAAACATGGTGAGCAATTGCAGACTCTTCGCCGACACCAAGCCTACGTCCTCGTCAAGTCCAGTGAGTGTCACACACTCAGGCGACGACGCCTCCTCCCTCTCCACCTCCACACTCCACGCCTCCCGTGACGACGGCTTACGTTGCGTTGCCGTTGCACAAGTCAGTCGTCCGTAGTACCATCAGACCCTGCCTCAGCATCAGGTTTCCCACGTCTCGTTGGACAAGTCGGCGCTATGTGGTCGTACGCCCAACACACATGGCATGTACGCCTCTGACCTGTGTATGTTACGTACACCTGAGTCCGGAAGTCCTCCATTCCCACATAAGATGGAATAGGATGCCTTAGGGACATTTTCAGGGAAGCCAATTAGTGGCCCATCTCGCCAACGTCCCAATAATCGATATATGGATCGTCCCATATCTTCCAAACACCTGCCGTAAATAACTTTCATCAGCCTCGAAAGGTACATTACGCACCTTGACCCAGGTGTAGAACCTTGATACGTCATGAAGACGGACACTAACGCCAGTGGAAACCATCTTAACCACCATCTGATACTTGGCCACCATGTTTTCATATGTACTGCTCAGCCGGAACTTAACGAAAATGCGTGCCACACCATTCAGTGAAACTCCATAAAGGTCTTCATTAGCGATGCCATACGTATCCCGCAATATCCCCGTCAGCAACATGTTGGTATTCTGGGCAGTGAGCACGCCCCTCACCAATTCTAAACACAGTGTTTACACGTCTGCGGCCACTCTCCGCCATGATGAAAATACTGTCACCTGCCACCAGGGGTCAGAGCACAGTTCCAAGTATGTCCTCTCTACTCAAGGGTTGAGAGATGAATGATAATAGTTTATTGTTCCATTAGAGGGTTCAGTCGTTTGTCTCGTATGCTATTACAGTAGAACAAACTTATTGTTCCATGAGTTGTGTATATTTTCGAAATAATAGAACAGCAGTTTGTTTTTTCCCTGGACAAATACTTTTATTTCCCGTGCTAGTACAGAATTTAGATATATGTGTTAGTACAGTAATTTGTTCTTCTTTGTGCTACTTCAGTAGTTGTACAGTAATTTGATGTTCCCCTTGCTTGCTCAGTTAATTAAATAATTTCGTACTGTAGTTTCCCATGTGACTTTCACCACATATATTTGTATATGAAGTTTTAAATAAAATATAAAAAAAAACTTTCACCACTACTCATATATAATCTCCGTCTTTGCATAGGCACTCAGATACGACACTTTAGAAGTCCCTCCAAATTGACAATTTCAAAAACCCCTCCTTGAAAGTGCATGCATTGTACTTACCATTTCCAGGACTCGAGTCCGGTTAGCTAGTTTCCCTGAATCTCTTCACAAAATATCACTGCTCACACTCCAACAGCTCGTCAGGTCCCAAAAACCATTCGTCTCCATTCACTCCTAATACGCTCACGCATGCTTGCTGGAAGCCCCTCGCCAACAAAACCTTTACCCCCTCCAACCTTTTCGAGGACGACCCCTACCCCACCCCCCCCTCCTCCCGTTCCTTCGACAGATTTACACGCTCTCCAAATCATTCTAATTTGGTTCATTCTTTCTAAATGACCAAACCACCTCAACAACCCCTTTTCAGCCCTCTGACTAATACTTTTAGTAACTCCACACCTCCTAATTTCTACACTCCGAATTCTCTGCATAATATTTACACCACACATTGCCCTTAGACAGGACATCTCCACTGCCTCCAGCCGCTTCCTCGCTGCAGTATTTACAACTCAAGCATTCGAGCTACATTCCCTTCTTTGCCTCCATGGATAACGTGTTTTGTCTCCACATACACCTCAACGCACCACTCACATTTTTTTACTTCATCAATTCTATAGTTAACCTCATCTTTCATTAACCCATCAGCTGACAAGTCAACTCCCAAATATCTGAAAACATTCACTTCTTCCATATCCCTTCTTTCCAATGTGATATCCAATTTTCCTTTATCTAAATCGTTTGATACCCTCATCACCTTACTCTTATCTATGTTCACTTTCAACTTTCTACCTTTACACACACACTCCCAAATTCGTCCATTAACCTTTGTAACTTTTCTTTAGAATCTTCCAAAAGCACAGTATCATCAGTAAATAACTGTCGACTCCCATTTTGTATTTGATTCCCCACAATTTGGTGCCACCCCTTTCCCCAACACCCTAGGATTTACTTCTTGTACATCCCCTTGTATAAATATATTAAACTACCATGATGACATTACACATCCCTGTCTAAGACCTACTTTTACCGGGAAGTGATCTGCCTGTCTTACCCTAACCTGAGCCTCACTCTTTACAGCATTAAATGGCTTACTACTTGTTTCATACACTTGCAACATCTGCCACATTGCTCCTCAATCCACTCTATCACATGCCTTTTCTAAATCCATAAATGCAATGAAAACTTTCTTACCTTTATCTAAATACTGTTCACATACATGCTTCAATGTAAACACTTGATCTACACATCCCCTACCCACTCTAAAGCCTCCTTGCTCATCTGCAATCCAACTCCCTGTCTTACCTTTTATTCTTTCAATAATAACCCAACCGTACACTTTTCCTGGTATACTCAGTAAACTTTTTCCCATGTTTATATATATATATATATATATATATATATATATATATATATATATATATATATATATTTATATATATATATATATATATTATATATATATATATATATATATATATATATATATATATTTATATATATATATATATATATATATATTATATATATTATATATATATATATATATATAATTTATATATATAAAGTTCCGTTAGTCTCCCCTCTCTCTCATTGGCTCTCTATTGCATTCCCTACACCATTCTTTTTTACCTCCATGTTCCCAGCTTTCCACATAACAATTTATATAGTGAAAATTTATTTTATTCATACGCGTTCTCTCTCCATATTCCCTTTACTATATTACACCAATTATTCCTCTTCCTACTTGCATCCACTCTCTAATCAAAATAAAGTTCTTTATATTCTGCTAGTGCATTATTAATACTCATTCCTCATGGATATGCTTATTATAAAAAAAACACGCTACGCCACCAGCTAATAGCTGTTTATATCCTTTTCTGGCTATTTAGTTAATGCATTCTTACCACTTCTCTGTTACTAGTTTGCATTCTAGTACTTTTACAATAAATAACACTGTAGCTAATGTAGCTATTGCAGCTATTGCTTAACTACTACTTATCTGAATAAAAAAAAAACTCGTTATTCATTGTTCACTGCATCTTACCTCGTACTCTCATTTGTCCTCTAATTCTAACAAAAAGGGTTTAGTAATACGTAAGAACTATTGTAAATGCATAATAAAAAGATGTAACTGAAACACAGCTTAGGCCTGACGCTCTAAGCTTACCTACTATGTGCAACTTCTGGGTATCTTCTTTGTAGACGTTTCGCCATCCAGTGGCGTTATCAATATATGTGGAAAAAAAGACACTTATGTACAGTTCAGGGTATTTAATACAGAATACGTTTCGCCATGTGTAGCTTCTTCAGCCCTAAGGCAGAGGTAACTGAAGAGGCCACACGTGGCGATATGTTAATTCTAAATGTTCTGAACGGAACATAAGTGTCTCTCCTTTCCCACATGTCGGTATCACCGTATCATTTTTCATTTATCAATACAATACCTGGACATAATCTGAAGACTGCAGTATGTAGAAAAGAGTGAAAGAAGTCATGAGACCCTCAGCCTAGACTCAGGTCATGAGCACCGTAGTCTGTGATGCACAGGGAGTCTTCAAATTATACGTACCCTGATATTGCAGATGTCTAATTCATCTTGTCTGAATTGTATACCATTGATATACAACTAATCAAACACAGCAACGTCAGGGAATCTTAGTAGAGAGAGGATATCACTGCAAACTACCTGCTAACTCCTGACCCAACTCTTAATCATGACCTACTACCACTGGGAAATCCCACCTACCAGTGACAGTGCCTTCGTGTACTACACCTCATCTGACGCCAGTATATAAGATTCAGTCTTCCTGCCTGTTCTTCACATTTTTTAAGAGTACTGTGTTTATCACTTGCTTCTAGGCTGAGGGACTGATTACCTCGTCTTCAGATAATGTCCATGTATTGTAATAATAAAGGTACTGAACGGTGGAACGTCTACAAAGGTACTCAGATGTTGCGCATGTGTTTTTATGCTGGTGGTTGAGATGACCTGCCAAGATCAAGAGATGAGCAAACTCACATAAAGGGAGTGTGACAATAGGAGCTTAGTATGACCTGACCTGACCTGGCACAGTAGTGTGTTATGAGGCCACACACAGTAGTGTGTGGCCTCATAACATCAAGAATAAGAGTGAACTGACATCACCTATGAAGAATGTGAACTGACATTACGTGAGTAATTGAGATCTGACATCAGGGGAGTTGTGTAATATGAAACATTTGGAATGATTGTAACCTGACAATATCTGGGAAGTGTGTGACTTACAATATCTGGGAAGTGTGTGACCTGCCAATATCTAGGTGTGTGACCTGACAATATGTGGGAAGTGTGTAACCTGACAATATCTGGGAAGTATGTGACCTGACAATATCTGGGAAGTATGTGACCTGACAATATCTGGGAAGTGTGTGACCTAACAATATCTAGGTGTGTGACCTGACAATATATGGGAAGTCTGTAACCTGACAATATCTGGGAAGTGAGGGAAATGACAATATCTGGGAAGTGAGGGAAATGACAATATCTGGGAAGTGTGTATGACCTGACAATATCTGGGAAGTGTGTATGGCCTGACAATATCTGGGAAGTGTGTGACCTGACAATATCTGGGAAGTGTGTGACCTGACAATATCTGGGAAGTGTGTGACCTGACAATATCTAGGTGTGTGACCTGACAATATGTGGGAAGTGTGTAACCTGACAATATCTGGGAAGTATGTGACCTGACAATATCTGGGAAGTGTGTGACCTGACAATATCTAGGTGTGTGACCTGACAATATATGGGAAGTCTGTAACCTGACAATATCTGGGAAGTGAGGGAAATGACAATATCTGGGAAGTGAGGGAAATGACAATATCTGGGAAGTGTGTATGACCTGACAATATCTGGGAAGTGTGTATGGCCTGACAATATCTGGGAAGTGTGTATGGCCTGACAATATCTGGGAAGTGTGTATGACCTGACAATATCTGGGAAGTGTGTATGACCTGACAATATCTGGGAAGTGTGTATGGCCTGACAATATCTGGGAAGTGTGTGACCTGACATCATGGGAGAGTGTGACCTGACAACATCATGGAAGGTGTGTGTTCAGGCAATATCTGGAAGGGACAACCTGAGAACATCCGAGACTAATGTTATCTAACAACATCAGGGAAGAGTGTGGCCAGACATGTGTGACTCAGTAACTTTAAGACAAGTGGGACCTGGTCACATCATGGGAAGTGTGTAACTTAACATCAGTGAAGTGTGAACTGACAACATCAGCGAGGTGTGTCATGCAGAGTAATGTGACATAGGCCAACCGGGTCACATAATATTTAGTAATAATATAATGATAAATGTGTTTTCTAGGGAAATATATGCCAGGTGATAGCAATTTAAGGGTAAAGGTGACTTTTTTAAGGGAGGTTTTGCTTTTCTACTTGCGGGGTTTACCCATGGTTTCTATAGTTGGAGGGGATTGGAACTGTGTAATCAGAAATAAGGATGTGGAGCCAAGAGGGGCAGGGTGTGTGCTTGGGGTGTTGAGGGATTCGTTGAGGGACGCAAGGGTTTCTGACATAGTCAGGGGAGATGGGTGGAGAGTGGAGCACACGTTTATGAGGAGGGGTTATGCAGCTAGGCTGGACCGTATATATATATAACTCGAGAGATTACAGTAGACAGTGTAACGACGATAGATTTAGGTTTTTCGGACCATCGAGCCGTTTTGGCAGAGGTGGCATGGGACGGGATGGTTCGTAGGTATGTGAGTTATTGGAAACTGAATGTGAGGTTACTTCAGGGGGGAGGGGGAGGGGTTGGTTTTTAGAGAATGGTGGTGGCACCTCTGGGAGGCACGCAACAAAGAGGAGGATGTGTTGGAATGGTGGGAGAAGTATGCTAAATTGCAAATTAAGGAGTATTATCAGCATAGAGGACGGGATGAGGCGCGGTGGAGGTTTGGTTTACAAAATATTTTGAGGGGCAGCTCAATGATTTTTATGAAGGGGGTGGCGAGGCTAGATATGGGGAAATAGAGGTTTTAAGGGGAAGATTGAGGGATATACGAAATTCTCGTTTTGATGCGTTACGTGTGAGGGAAGGATTAGAGGAGGTCCTATGGGGAGACAAACCGTCAGGATGCGTTTTGAGGAGATTTAGGGAAAGCAGCAGATAACTACGATTATGGGACTAGAGGTGAGTCAAGGGGTGGGGGGCTATAGGGTGGGGCAAGAATTTACAACCACCGATGGAATGAATAATTATGCGGATTATTGGTTTAGGGAGAATTTTAAGCAGGGGGAGGGTGGAGGGAGAGAGAGAGATTGTAGGGGAAGGAATTCGGGGTATTTTAAGGAAGGAGGAGAGAGAGAGATGATAGAGGGTAGAATCAGCGAGGAGGAGGTGGGGGAGGCGGTAATGAGTTTGAGTAGGGGAAAGGCGCCGGGGATTGATGGAATTCCTAACGATTTTTATATTACACATTGGGATTGTCTGAAGGAATGTCTAGTCTCGTTGCTTAACTGTATGAAAGACGGGGGATCCTTGAGGGAATCGCAGGGCACGGGGGTAGTTGTTTTGGTTTACAAAGGAGGGTGGGGGGAGCCCTGGGTTCCTATAGGGCGATCTCCCTCATGTGTGCTGATAATAAAATTTTCGCGAAGGTTTTAGGTAATCACATGAAAAAGTTGCTTGACCGTGTACTACATAGAGGACAGTGTGGGATCCCAGGTCGAAGTATGTGTAAGGGGCATGGGAGAAGTAGGGATTTTGTGGAGGGTAGGCAAGGGGGAAAAATCTTGGATTGATAGGAAGCAGGCTTATGACTGTGTGAATAGACATATGTTGTGGAGTATTTTACAAAAACAGGATTTTGGGGATGAGATTGTGCGATGGGTGACTACTTTGTATACGCCTGCGAGGGTCAGAGTACAGGTTAATGGGAAGTTAGGTTTGCCGGTGCAGATGGGGAAGGGTTTGCGACAGGGTTGTCCCTTGTCTCAAATCCTTTTTGCATGCATGCAAGACCCATTTTATAGGCTTATAGAGAAAGGAGTGTGGGAAAGGGGAGAGGAGGGTCCTGGCAGATGTGGAATTGTGGGGTGTGTGGATGACACCACAGTTTTGGTGGGAGGGGAAATAGGATTGGGGAATGTGGGATGTATAATCAAGGTCTTTGGTGGGGCGACAGGGATGAGGGTTAATGGGGCAAAGTCAAAGTTATTGGAAGTAGGTACGTGGGTGGGGGGGGGTAACTGTATGGGTGGAATGTAGTGGATAGAATCAAGATCTGCGGGGTTGTGTACATGGCGGATGCTGGGGAGGCACAGAAAATAAACTCAAAGGATGTTGTGAGTACAGCGATTGGCAGGATGCAAGGGTGGAGGGCCGGGGATATAACATTGCAGCAGAGAGTGGTGGTAGTAAACACATTTGTGTATAGTAAAGTGTGGGGAGTAGCAGAAGCATATCCTCTGAGGTCGTGTGATATTCAGGAACTGGAGTGGGTGGTTTTGAGGTATGTGTGGGGTTATTGTAGGCCATGGCTAAGGAAGGAGGTGGCGATGACGGGCGTGCTGCAGGGTGGGCTGGGTCTTATACCTTTGGACACACGAGTGAAGGCAGTGTATGTGAAGCAGCGGTACCTGAGGGCGGGAGGGGAGAAGGGTATAAGTGTGGGAAAGGTCATGGAGGATGTGAGGAAATGTTGGAAGGGGAAGGTGTTATTGGTGTGTGAAGATATGGTGTGTAATTTGTTGACAATACGGGATGCAAGAAAAGTAAGGGTCAGTAAGCTGGGGAGAACAGATAGGCAGGGTGGGGTGCTACAGGGTGTAGCTACATATCCGATGTATGATTGGAGGGGCATTTGGGAAGATTTTAGGAAGATTAGATTAAAGCCGTGGTATATAGGTTTTTTATGGGAATTCTAGCTTCAAGGTCGGTGCTATATCGAATGGGGTATGTAGATGATGGCATTTGTTTACATTGTGGGGAGGAGGAGACGGCGTTTCATGCTGTATATTTTTGCGAAACTTGGGGATTGTAAGGAAATGGTTAGCGAGGGTCCTGGGTATAGTGGCGGGGGGGGGGGGGTAGAGAAGCATTTCGACTTTGAGGGCTTTGCTTTTTGATGTGGGCGGGGTTTCCAAGGACATTCGGAGGGCAGTGATGTATGTGGTGGCAGATTTTTTGTACATGTCTTGGGGTATGAGGGAGGTGGGGGGTGAGTGTAGGGTGCGGGCGCTTGCGGCGAGTGTGTATCGAACGGTTTGCAGGAATAGGCTATTATATGGGAGGTTGTGTGTAAATAGTTTTCCTTTGGGTTATCGTAATCTGACGGTAGGTGAAATGTTAAGGTTGGGTGTAGGTTAGAGCTGGAATGGGTTGTTTTCCGTGGAGAGTGAATGTGGAAAGTGTGTGTGTGGTAGGGGTTTTGTGTGTGTGTGTGTGTGTGTGTGTGTGTACAGTTTTCAAGTATGAGGGGGGCTGACTTCAGGTAAGGATGTGAGTATGATAGGGAGAGTGAGGTTGGTATAGTGTCAGGGGATGACAGGGGGGGGGGAGTTCTGAGGTGTCTTAGACCTGGATGTTGGGTTTTTATTATGTGGACGAATCTGGTTAATATAATTGACTACAGGAATTTTTTATAAACAATTTGATTTTGGCGATACCGGTGTTAGAAAATAACGTTTAAATGTTATCATCTTTTTGCTGTTATTCTTTATGAGTTTTTTGTTTCATATGCCTATGTAATTTTTTTGCTTAGTTTGGAAAATTCTGTATGTTTAGGGTTAACATATTATATTGTGATCTTGTAATATGTTTGTTTTTTCTCAGGTAGGGGGGGAGGTCTGACTGGGAAGGGGGTGTTGATTTTGAATTTAATGATTATTATTATATCAAGGGAAGCGCTAAACCGTAGGATTATACAGCGCCCAGGGAGGGGGATGTGGAAGGCTTTCAGGTTAATTCGGGAACTGGAGCACAGATCAATTCCCTAAATCAGAGCCTCACAACATCAAGGAACCTTCCATGAGGGGTTTGAATTTGAAGGATGTGACGGTATCACACATGCTCTTTTGAGCTGGTACCATATGATGTCAAGTCATGGTAATGAATATCAGATTTCACTTTGGTTTTTAGTTGTACAAGAATACGTATCAAATTTCTCCCCGAGTTGGTTTTTTTGTCTGTGTTTTTCTTCAGACTTTTTTGTTACATGATAGCATAATTTTCATGATTTTATTTTTTTTTTTTTTTTTTTTTTTTTTTTGTGTTGTGTGTGTGTTGGTGTGTGTTGTGTGTGGTCTGCGTACGCGCAGAGTTAAAATGTGCAGTGCGTTAAATTTTGTGACACTGTTTGCTCTTATATAGTATGTGACGATCCGATACTGTGTTCTTGTATTAATATCATTTGTGATGTGAGAATAGCAGTCGGTTTTTTACAACTATTGTGATGTAGTTAAGAAAATGAACAATGGTGAGATGATGTACAATATGGTGAAATGGGGTTAAAAGGGGTGGTAGGTTTCTTACTGTTTGATTTTTCACTGACTGCCTTTCTTCAGTGTGTATAATGTAATTTAGCAGATGGGAAGGGGTAAGAGGTTTATTTTTTATTTTCATTAATTACACGTTCTTTTTTTTATTAAATGGCTTTAGTATTAAAGGCATAAGGCATCTATAAGTTTGCGTGAAAAAAAAAAATGTCTTTATTTACTAAAAGTACATGCAAAACAACCACTGTGGTTGTTTGGCATATTCTGATATCACCTGTTTACTGCAATCTTATTGCACTGCAAGTACATGTACATGGTATAATCCTAGCTGACATCAATGACATACTGCTATATAGAAAGCCCCTTGTTATGCTGTACATTTCGGGCAAATTAGGTTAATTTTGTCCCAGGATGATACCCACACCAGTCGACTAACACACAGGTAACCATTTTATACTGATGGGTGAACAGGGACAACAGGTGTCTTATGGAAACACGTACCTAATGTTTTCCAGCCATACCGGAGGGATTCGATCTCCGGACCCCAGTGTGTGAGATAAGTGCGCTAGCAATCGAGCTACTGGACACCTACACAAGGCAAGTATCCTCTCCTGAATAAACACCGAGTCGCTACTCCATTAAGTATTATCATATAATAATAATAATTCAGCATAATTTGGTGAAAAAAAATGAATATATGATATTTTATCTATCGTGCGTCGTGTGTCGACTCGAGGTTCGGGAGATATGCTCAGGAAAATATTTTTTGGTGATAGCAGAGGAATTTGGGGATTATTCACTCCATTCATTATCAAAAGACACTTTTGTTATTGCTGAGAGTCACGACTGTCTTCGTGGAAGTAATCATCGAGGTCTAATATTACCGGGTGATATATATCTCTGAAACACACAAATGTGTTTATTTGTTCCTAACGAAGCAGTTGGAAAAAAATATTGTTAGATGAGCTTAGGTTTCTACCAAACAAATGAACACTGCTCAGGTGAGATTTATAGAAGTGATTTTTGGAGGGAAGCATATCCTAGCAGGTCATTCGTAGGCTACAGTAACTACCTGAATGAAACAAAGGTAATTTTAGCTATGTACGGCATCCAACCTAGTCTTCAGGAAAACAGTTCACAAGGCTCTGACAAGGAACTTCATAAGTTCCCCAAGTTAGTTCTTGAAGTAAATTAACTTAGTAGAAAAAACGTTAAGAATTATATGGATCAGAATTTATAGTATAACCTTTCTTAAAGAGAATTCTTGGCATTATATTCTCTATTAATATATTACCATTGTATGATTTATTATATTTTTACTATCAAATGAGTAGAGAAATTATTGCATTGCGGCCTCTTAATCAGTTGTTTAAGAAACATTTTGACTGTGTTATAATTATTGAGTATCTTTGCGTTATCATTAATACAGATAATACTGATGTAAGGCTTTGAATTGATTTGGGTAAGTAAAAAAGATGAGTTCTTTTTATTTTGTACATTCTGAGAATCCTACCCAAGCAGAACGAATACTGACCCAAGTGTCTTCCTGGGAGTTTATTGTAAGAGGGAAGCAGAAAAGTGTTTTTTTCGCAATAACTTATTCTTTTCTCCTTCAGTATCTTTAACTTGCACTCATCTGTTTAGTTTTATTCACCAAAATTCTAATACAGACATGATGCTGTTTGCATTACACATTGATAGCGTAACGAATATTTTTTATTAAGCTTCACTGACGTGTAATCTATTCAGCTTCAATTTCCGCACCAAAAGTTGCCTAGACCACATTCAGTCAACACTTCACTAACTTACACTTCCTGAACAACATGAACAGCGACTTTTCTAATGCCTTCGTTTATGCTAGCATTCCCACAGGGCCAGAAATCAAGGCATCGCAATAACTCATATGCCATCACAACGATTCGTGTAATGATATTTAGGCCATAGTATGCAGAGAGCTAGTTTTATACCTTAATATGCTGTTATAATTTTTTTAAAAGCTGTAAAGAACTTTGTAAACACCCCGAAAGTCTCGTGTCTGTATTACCATAAAAAATTGGGAAGGGTACTCAACGTATTTAAGACTGTTGAAAAAAGCTTCCTAATATCTTGAAATAATTATGTTATTGCGATTTCACAGAGACGGTGATAAAGGAGAAAGATGAGTTTATTACACACACACACACACACACACACACACACACACACACACACACACACACACACTGGTCCTAGGACCAGTGCTATTTTTGATATATGTGAATGACATGATGAAAGGGATAGACTCAGAAGTGTCCCTGTTCGCAGACGATGTGAAGCTAATGAGAAATCATTTGGATGAGGACCAGGCAGGACTACAAAGGGATCTGGAGAGGCTGCAAGCCTGGTCCAGCAATTGGCTCCTAGAGTTTAACCACACCAAGTGCAAAATCATGACGATTGTGGAAGGGCAAAGAAGACAGCAGACAAAGACTGCAAACCTCACTGAAGGAAAAGGATCTGGGGGTGAGTATTATACTGAGCACATCTCCTGAAGAGCATGTCAACCATATAACTGCATCAGTATTTGGGTGATTAGCAAACCTAAGAACAGTGTTCCAGCTCCTCAGAAAGGAATCATTCAGGATTCAATAAACAGTGTATGTCAGACACATACTTGAGTATGCAGCACCAGTCTGGAACCCACACCTAGTCAAGCACGTCAAGAAATTAGAGAAAGTGCAGAGGTTTGCAAGACGACTAGTCCCGGAGCTGAGGTGCATGTCCTAAGAGGAGAGGTTAAGGGAAATCGATCTGACGACATTGGAGGACAGGAGTGAGAGGGGGACATTAAACCAACATAAAAAATACTGAGAGGAGCTGACAAGGTGTACAGAGACATTATGTTCCAGAGATGGGACACAACAAGGTCTCAGTTGGAAGTTGAAGACTCAGACGAATCACAGGGATGTTAGGAAGTATTTCTTCAGTCAAAGTTGTAGGACAGTTGAATAGTCTGGAGACACATGTAGTGGAGTCAAGATCCATTCATAATTTTAAGAAGAGGTACGACAAAGCTCATTGAGCAGGGAGAGTGTGGACCTAGTAGTGATCAGCAAAGACGAGGGGCCAGGAGCTATGAGTCGACCTCTGCAACCACAATTAGACGAGTACAATTAAGCGAGGACACGCGCGCGCACAGACACAGACAGACACACACACACACACACACAGACACACACAGACACACACAGACACACACAGACACACACAGACACACACAGACACACACAGACACACACACACAGACACACACAGACACACACAGACACACACACACACACACACACACACAGACAAACACATCACAAAACCACACACATATACATAGTTTTTTACTCTCTGGCGACCAAAAAAAAAATGGGCTGCCAGAGAGCAGGACAGAAAACCAGGGCACTGAAGGATGAGTTTGCAAAGGAAGATTGAGTAGCAGAGCTCATGAAAAGGGAACATGAGTGGCGAAGGAAGCTAGAAGAGCTTAGCAAGAAAATGGAGGAGAGGATAGCTGCAGAGTAGGAAGTGGGAGATGTAAGTCACAGCAGCAGAGGCTAAGATACAGAGATTAGAAGAGGAACTAAAAACTCGGAAACAGCCTAAAGAACTAAAGAGCAATGTGGGCCTGCAACAGAAACTGCTACCTCAGTCACCAACAAGGGGACTGTTGGGAAGGAGGGAGTGAAACTGTATGCAGAGGCCCTGTCAGACTAACCTGGAGCCCGAGAAAAAAAAGAGGATCACATCAGGAACAATCAAGGGGGCTGTAGAAAATGAATTAGCCAAGATATACACAGAGGCCCTAACAGACAATAGTGTCCAGGGAAAGCTAAGAAGTGAAAATGACAGACCACTGGGCCCAGGGACAACAGATAGAGAAGAGACTGAAGAAAGGAAATCTGCAATGAAGACAACTATATCGAATCAGGGGATACATAGGGATATGGAGTGGGAGAATGAAAGGGAGAGATCAGTCTTTCTTTATGGACTCCAGGAAGTTGATGGGGAGAAAAAAGCAACTGAAAGCATTATGAAAGCAATAGGAGAGGATGACATGATCCAGCTTGCAAATTTTCTGAGAAAAGGTGGGTTTGCAAGAAGAAGAAACCTGCCAGTCAAAGTGCTTTTCAAGGCAGAATCGGCTTGAAACAGGATCCTGCAGGAGAATGTAAGATTAAGGGACATGTTGGCATACCAGAGGGTGTATCTCGACCATGACAGAACACGAGAAGAAAGGCAGAAGCTGTAAAAGAGGGTACAAAGACTCGGGAGGAAGTTCAAATACAGCCTCCCTCACAGCCACCTACAGAAGCCCCCCAACCAGGACAACCCCAGTGCAACCAAACATTCTAACCCAAAACACACATGCTATACCCAATGCCCTCATCCACCTCATTACAAACTCCACCTTCACAGCAACCATCCATAGTTCCTTAGCAGGTCTCCTGCTTCCCAAACCCCAACGTACACCCCATACAACAGTTTTAGAAAAGTTGAAGGTTTGATATACAAGTGCAGATGGAATAACAAATAAATGAGGAGTGGCATGAAAGAATCAAGGAGACATCCTCAGGCATAATAGCACTCACAGAAACGAAACTCACTAGGATGATAACAGATGCAATCTTTCCACCTGGATATCAAATCCTCAGGAAAGACAGAAGATTCAAAGGGGGAGGAGGAGTTGGGGATATAAGGAAATGGAAGGAATGGATGGAATGGGCGATAGGGACTACATAGTAGGAACAATCCAGTCTGAGGGCCATATGGTGGTAATTAAAGTAATGTTCAACCCACCACAAAACTGCAGGAGGCCAAGAGAAGAATACAATGACAGCAACAGAGCAATGGTAGACACACTAGCCGAGGTGGCCAGAAGAGCACACATGGGAGGAGCAAAGTTACTAGTTATGGGTGATTTCAATCACAAAGAGACTGACTGGGAAAACCTGGAGCTCCATGGGGGTCCCGAAATATGGAGAGCCAAGATGATGTATGTGGAACTGGAAAACCTCGTGCATCAACGTGTTAGACACTGCCAGAGAGAGAGGTGAGGATGATCCCGAAAGACTGGACTTAGTATTCACATTGAGTAGTTCGGACATCGAGGATATCACGTACGAAAGGCCCCTTGGAGTTAGTGATCATGCGATTCTGTGCTTTGATTACATAGTTGAGCTACAAGTGGACAGGGTAGCAGGAATAGAACGGGAAAAAACAAACTGCAAAAGGGTGGACTATACTGGCATGAGGAACTTCCTGCAAGTCATTCAGTATGAGAGAGAATTGGCAGAAAAGCCAGTAAAAGAAATGGACTATGTGACAACAAAATGCAAGGAAGCAGAGGAGAGGTTTGTTCCCAAGGGAATCTTAAAAAAACGAATCCTTGGTTCACCCAAAGGTGTAGGGAAGCATATGCTAAGTGCAGTAGAAAATGGAAAAAAAAGTACAGCAGACAAAGGACCCAGGAAAATAAAGAGAATAGCCGAAGAGCCAGAAACGAATATGTATAGACAAGAAGGGAAGCTCAGAGACAATACAAAAATGACATAGCATCGAAAATCAAGTCAGACCCGAAGCTGTTGTATAGCCACATCAGGAGGAAAACAACAGTCAAGGACTGGGTAATCAGGCTGATGAAGGAATGTGGGGAGTTCCCAAGAAACGACCAAGAAGTATGTGAGGAGCTCAACATGAGATTTATAGAAGTATTTACAGTGAAGACAGGAAGGACTCCAGGAATTTAGAATAGGGAGGAACACCAAAAAGTGCTGGATGAAATACACACAACTGAGGAGGAGGTGAAGAAACTGCTATGTGAACTCATAACCTCAAAGGCGGTAGGACCAGACAGCATCTCTCTCTGGGTCCTTAGAAAGGGAGCAGAGATGCTGTGAGTGCCACTAACAAAAATCTTAAACACATCCATTGAAACTGGGCAACAAGGAAACAGACACAAGGCATTAAACTAGAGACCTGTGTCACTGACGTGTATAGTATACAAACTTAAGGAGATCATCATGAGAAGGAGAGTGGTGGAGCACCTAGAAAGACCCAAGCTTATTAACGACAACCACCACGATTTCAGGGAAAGAAAATCCTGTGTCACAAACCTACTGGAATTTTATGACAAGGTTACAAAAGGAAGACACGAGAGAGAGGGGTGTATAGACTGCATTTTCTTGGGCTGCAAGAAGGCCTTCGGCACAGTTCCTCAGAAGAGGTTACTGCAAAAGCTAGAAGATCAGGCACGTATAACAGGAAAGGCACTGCAATGGATCAGAGAATACCTGACACGGAGGTAACAACGAGGCATAGTACGTGACGAGGTGCCAGAGTGGGTGCCTGTGACGAGCGGGGTTCCACAGGGGTCATTCCTAGGACCTGTGTTGTTTTTGGGATATGTGAATAACATAGTGGAAGGGATAGACTCAGAAGTGTCCCTGTTTGCAGATGTTGTGAAGTTAATGAGGATAATTAAATCGGTCGAGGATCAGGCAGGACTGCAAAGAGACTTGGACAGACTACAAGCCTGATCCAGCAACTGGCTCCTTGAATTTAACCCCACCAAATGCAAAGTCATGAAGATCAGGGAAGGGCAAAGAAGACGGTAGAAAGAATATTGTTTAGGTGGCCAAAGACTGCAAACCTCATTCAAGGAGAAAGATCTTGGGGTGAGTATAATACCGAGCACATCCCCTGAGGTGCTCATCAATCAGATAACTGCTGCAGCATACAGGCGTCTGGGAAACCTAAGAATAGCGTTCCGATACATCAGTAAGGAATCATTCAAGACTCTGTACACCATATACGTCAGGCCCATATCGGAGTATGCAGCGCCAGTTTGGCATCCACACCTGGTCAAGCACGTCAAGAAATTAGAGAAAGTGCTACAGTATACAACAGGAGTAGTCCCAGAACTAAGGGGATTGCCCTACGAAGAAAGGTTAAGAGAAATCAACCTGACAACTCTGGAGGACAGCGGGGTCAGGGGAGACATGATAACGGCATATAAAATATTGCGAGGAATTGACATGGACAGAGACAGGATGTTCGAGATGAGACACACAAACTAGAGGTCAGAATTGGAAGTTAGACTCAGACGAGTCAAAGGGATGTTAGGAAGTATTTCTTCAGTCATAGAGTAGTCAAGACGTAGAATAGCCTAGAAAGTGACGTAGTGGAGGCAGGAACCATACATAGTTTTAAGATGAGGGTTGATAAAGCTCATGGAGCAGGGAGAGAGAGTACCTAGTAGCGATCTGTGAAGAGGCGGGGCCAGGAGATATGAATCGACACCTGCAACGACAAATAAGCAAGTACACACACACACACACACACACACACACACACACACACACACACACACACACAAGGAATAGACTCTGAAGTGTCCCTATTCGCAGATGATGTGAAGTTGATGAGAAGAATTAAATCGGATGAGGATGAGGCAGGACTGCAAAGAGACCTGGACAGGCTGGACATGTGGTCCAGTAACTGGCTTCTCGAATTCAATCCTGCCAAATGCAAAGTCATGAAGATCGGGGAGGGGCAAAGAAGACCGCAGACAGAGTATAGGCTAGGTGGACAAAGACTACAGACCTCACTCAGGAAGAAAGACCTCGGGGTGACCATAACACCGAGCACGTCACCGGAGGCACACTTCCAAATAACTGCGGCAGCATACGGGCGCCTGGCAAACCTGAGAATAGCGTTCCGATACCTTAATAAGGAATCGTTCAAGACACTGTACGCTGTGTATGTTAGGCCCATACTGGAGTATGCAGCACCAGTCTGGAACCCACACCTGGTCAAGGACGTCAAGAAGTTAGAGCAAGTTCAAAGGTTTGCAAAAAAGCTAGTCCCAGAGCTCAGCGAAATGTCGTACGAGGAAAGGTTGAGGGAACTCGAACTGACGACACTGGAGGACAGAAGGGTCAGGGGAGACATGATAACGACATACAAGATACTGCGGAGAATAGACAAGGTGGACAGAGATAGGATGTTCCAGAGAGGGGACACAGGAACAAGGGGTCACAACTGGAAGCTGAAGAATCAGACGAGTCAGAGGGACGTTAGGAAGTATTTCTTCAGTCATAGAGTCGTCAGGAAGTGGAATAGCCTAGCAAGTGAAGTAGTGGAGGCAGGAACCATACATAGTTTTAAGAAGAGGTATGATAAAGCTCAGGAAGCAGAGAGAGAGAGAGAGAGGACCTAGTAGCGATCAGTGAAGAGGCGGGGCCAGGAGCTGAGTCTCGACCCCTGCAACCACAATTAGGTGAGTACAATTAGGTGAGTACACACACACACACAGCCACATCAGGAGCAAAACAACAGTCAGGGACCAGGTAATCAGGCTAAGGAAGGAAGGAGGAGAGGAAACAAGAAATGATCGTGAAGTATGTGAGGAACTCAACAAGAGATTCAAAGAAGTGTTCACAAAGGAGACAGAAGGGGCTCCAGAAAGACGGAGAGGTAGGGTACACCACCAAGTGCTGGACACAGTACACACAACCGAGGCTTCTGAGTGAGCTAGATACCTCAAAGGCAATCGGGCCGGATAACATCTCTCCATGGGTCCTGAGAGAGGGAGCAGAGACACTATGTGTACCCCTAACAACAATATTCAATACATCTATCGAAACAAGGAGATTGCCTGAGGCATGGAAGACAGCAAATGTAGTCCCAGTCTTTAAAAAGGAGACAGACATGAAGCACTAAACTACAGACCAGTGTCACTGACATGTATAGTATGCAAGGTCATGGAGAAGATTATCAGGAGAAGAGTGGTGGAACACCTAGAAAGGAATGATCTCATCAACAGCAGCCAACATGGTTTCAGGGGCGGGAAATCCTGTGTCACAAACCTACTGGAGTTCTATGACAGGGTGACAGCAGTAAGACAAGAGAGAGAGGGTTGGGTGGATTGCATTTTCTTGAACTGCAAGAAGGCGTTTGACACAGTTCCACACAAGAGAGTAGTGCAAAAACTGGAGGACCAAGCAGGGATAACAGGGAAGGCACTACAATGGATCAGGGAATACGTGTCAGGAAGACAGCAGCGAGTCATGGTACGTGGTGAGTTGTCAGAGTGGGCGCCTGTGGCCACCGGGGTCCCACAGGGGTCAGTCCTAGGACCAGTGCTGTTTCTGGTATTTGTAAACGACATGACGGAAGGAATAGATTCCGAAGTGTCCCTGTTTGCAGATGACGTGAAGTTGATGAGAAGAATTCATTCGATCGAAGACCAGGCAGAACTACAAAGGGATCTGGACAGGCTGCAGACCTGGTCCAGCATTTGGCTCCTGGAGTTCAACCTCACCAAGTGCGAAGTCATGAAGATTGGGGAAGGGCAAAGAAGACCGCAGATGGAGTACAGTCTAGGGGGCCAGAGACTACAAACCTCGCTCAAGGAAAAGGATCTTGGGGTGAGTATAACACCAGGCACGTCTCCTGAAGCGCACAACAACCAAATAACTGCTGCAGCATATGGGCGCCTAGCGAACCTCAGAACAGCATTCCGGCATCTTAATAAGGAATCGTTCAGGACCCTGTACACTGTGTACGTTAGGCCTCTATTGGAGTATGCGGCACCAGTTTGGAACCCACACATAGCCAAGCACGTAATGAAACTAGAGAAAGTACAAAGGTTTGCAACAAGACTAGTCCCAGAGCTAGGAGGTATGTCCTACGAGGAGAGGTTAAGGGAAATCGACCTGACGACACTGGAGGACAGGAGAGATAGGGGGGACATGATAACGACATACAAAATACTGAGAGGAATTGACAAGGTGGACAAAGACAGAAAGTTCCAGAGATGGGACACAGCAACAAGGGGACACAGTTGGAAGTTGAAGACACAGATGAATCACAGGGATGTTAGAAAGTATTTCTTCAGTCACAGAGTAGTCAGGAAGTGGAATAGTTTGGAAAGCGATGTAGTGGAGGCAGGATCCATACATAGCTTTAAACAGAGGTATGATAAAGCTCACGGTTCAGGGAGAGTGACCTAGTAGCGACCAGTGAAGAGGCGGGGCCAGGTGCTTGGACTCGACCCCTGTAACCTCAACTAGGTGAGTACACGCGCTCGCGCGCGCGCACACACACACATACACACACACACACACATACATACACATACACACACATACACACACATACACACCCATACACACCCATACACACCCATACACACCCATACACACCCATACACAGAGTGGTCTAACACCTGGAACGGAAGAAGAGTATAAACGCTAGCCAGCACGGAGTCATGGAAGGCAAATCCTGTGTCACAAGTCTTCTGGAGTTTTATGATAAAGTAACAGAAGTAAGACACAAGAGAGAGGGGTGGGTTGATTGCATCTTCTTGGACTGCAAGAAGGCCTTTGACACAGTTCCTCACAAGAGATTAGTGCAGAAGCTAGAGGATCAGGCGAATATAATAGGAAGGGCACTGCAATGGATCAGAGAATACCTGACAGGGAGGCAATAACGGGTCATGGTACGTTATGAGGTATCACAGTGGGCACCTGTGACGACCGGGGTCCCACAGGGGTCGGTCCTAGGACCATTGCTATTTTTGGTATATGTGAACGACATGATGGAGGGGTTAGACTCAGAAGTGTCCCTGTTCGCACATGATGTGAAGTTAATGGGGAGAATTAAATCAGATGAGGTTCAGGCAGAGCTTCAAAGAGACCTGGACAGACTGGACACCTGGTCCAGCAACTGGCTTCTCGAATTTAACCCCGCCAAATGCAAAGTCATGAAGATAGATGAAGGGCACAGAAGACTGCAGACGGAGTATAGGCTAAGTGGCCAAAGACTGCAAACCTCACTCAAGGAGAAAAATCTTTGGGTGAGTATAACACCGAGCATGTCTCCGGAAGCACACATCAACCAGATAACCGCTGCAGCATATGGACGCCTGGCAAACCTGAGAACAGCTTTCCGATACCTTAGCAAGGAATCGTTCAAGACACTGTACACCGTGTACGTCAGGCCCATACTGGAGTATGCAGCACCTATTTGGAGCCTGCACTTGATCAAGCACGTCAAGAAATTAGAGAAAGTGCAAAGGTTTGCGACAAGGTTAGTTCCAGAGCTGAGGGGAATGTCCTATGAAGAAAGGTTAAGGGAAATCGGCCTGACGACACTGGAGGACAGGAGGGTCAGGGGAGACATGATAACGACATATAAAATACTTCGCGGAATAGACAATGTGGACAAAGACAGGCTGTTCCAGGGAGGGGACACAAAAACAAGAGGTCACAATTGGAAGTTGAAGACACAGATGAGTCAAAGGGATGTTAGGAAGTATTTCTTCAGTCATAGAGTTGTCAGGCAGTGGAATAGCCTAGAAAGTGACGTAGTGGAGGCGGGAACCATACATAGTTTTAAGACGAGGTTTGATAAAGATCATGGAGCAGGGAAGGAGAGGACTCAGAAGCATCCAGGAGCTAAGACTCCACCACTGCAACCACAAATATGTGAGTACAAATAGGTGAGTAAACACACACAGACACAGACACACACACACACACACACACACACACACACACACACACACACACACACACACACACACACGCACACACACACACACACACACACACACACACAGCAATAAATACGTGTCTCACATCGTAGCCTCTTAGTTTTACATATCTCACTAGACGCAATAATGGTGTCATTCAAGGAAGCTAGAAGTTGTCTATATGCTGAGCACTCGAAAACTTTCAGAATATTACACAGAAAGGAAAGGAAACACGTGCTGGTATAGAGTAGAACCCAGAGAGAGAGAGAGAGAGAGAGAGAAAGTGAGTGAAGAGAGAGAGAGAGAGAGAGAGAGAGAGAGAGAGAGAGAGAGAGAGAGAAAGTGAGAGAGTGAATGAGAGAGAGTGATAGTGAGAGTGAGAGAGATGGTTAAGGCTGTGGGGTTGCTGAAAGATGGAGTTGGAGTGAACGTTTAAGTGTGTCTGGACACTGGATACTCCCTCCTAATACAATTCCTGTTGGTTCTCTATCCTATAAATTACGATACTTTACATGATACCTGAACTTTTCTCCCTATATTTCTGCTGTGTCAGTCCTGATATTCAAGATAATTTCTTAAACCCAGTGGAATGCTTTCTCTTATAAGATATTTTGTCAAGGTTCCTGTTACCACAAGATTTGTTGGTTAGGTGATGATTCAGCCGGGAGAACTTACGAAATCTCTTAAGTTTTCCATCTGCTTCAGTTCCTTCTAAACTCCTTTTCACTCAGTAATCGATATAATCTCACGTTCTTCCTCTTCCCCTTTCCCTTACTAACCAGCATTCGGCCATCTAGTCTGTAGATTATTGGGAAACTCCCCCTTTATCTTATTTTTTTCTACTCGTTGCGCGCCTCTCTTATCAGTGCTAATGATTTTTTTCCCTTGTCCCTTGTAGAATACACTGTTACTGCTATTTGTTTCATTATTACTATACTTTCTACGTTACCTCTGATTTTCTCCTGAACCTTTTTATTTTCTCTTCGTATCTCTCAGCATTTCAGTCGTAAATTTTATTTCCTCAATAATTTTTTTCAATTTACTCATTCTAGTCTACTCTGAGAGAGAATAATTTTTTTTACTCGTGTTCTCACAATTTATCCTTCAAGGTCTTATCAGATATATGTATTGCACCCAGTCCCATCTTATTTATCCCTTATTTTTGTTTCTTTGCTCTTCTTTGGATTACAGATTTTTTATTCTGTAAATTTCACGGTGTTACTTGTAAAAATTTTTTCTCTGATTTTAGCCACCCTATCTAATAAGGAGACTTATTGATGCCTGTGTTATTTCCACACCACCAAGTCTATAATTCTTTCCTGTGATTTCCCGTATATCTGTAGTTAGTTAGGATATATTACGTCAGTATGAGGTGCAGCACCCACTGTGTGTGTGTGTGTGTGTGTGTGTGTGTGTGTGTGTGTGTGTGTGTGTGTGAGAGAGAATGTGTGCGCGTTCGTGCGTGTGCGCGCGCGCGCGCGCCCCCCCCCTCCCCGACTTGTACTCAGGGTCAAGATTTAGCTCCTGGTCCCTCCTCCAAAACCACGTTGATAAGCATTATCTTCTATCTCTGTCGTAATCATATCTCCTCTTGAAGCTGTGTATTGAGTTTTCCTCTACCACTGCCTCTTTCGAGTCACCCCACTTTCCATCCACCACTTCCTTGCATCACTATGCTCACCTGTATCCTCAGCTTCCACCTGTGTCCTCTTGATTCTGGTTTGCAGCCTTTGGCTGCAAACCTTTGCACTTGGTGGGGTTGAAAACAAGCAGCCAATTGTTGAACGAGGCTTGCAGCCTGTCCAGATTCCTTTGTAGTCCTACCTGATCGCCGTCTGCTTGAATTCTTCGCGTTAGCGTCACATTGCCTGCGGACAGGGACACCTCTGACTATCCCTTCCGTCATGTCATTCACATTATACCAAAAACAGCATCGGTCCTAGAACTGGCCTTGTGTAACCCCGCTCGACACATGCGCCCACTATTGACACCTTGTCACGTACCATCACTTGTAGTTTCTTTCCTGTCAAATATCCCGTGGTCCATTGGAGTGTCTTTCCTGTAATTCCTGCCTGCTCTTCTAGCTTTTGCAATAATCTCTTGTGTGGAACTGTCGAAAGCATTCTTACAGTCCAAGAAAATAGTCTACCCACCCACCTCTTTTTTTCTCTCTCTCTCTCTCTCCCTCTCCCTCTCCCTCCCTCCCTCTATTGTCTTACTTCTGTTACATTGTCCTAAACCTCCGGTTAGGTTTGTAAGCATGCTGGTTATCGTGTATAAGCTCATTATGCTTCAAGGAGCTCCACCACTCTTCTCTTGATAATATTTTCCATGACTCTACATCCTATAAATGTCGGTGACACTGATAATGCTGCCGCTCTGTCTGCTTTCTAGACAATTGGTATTACATTTGCTGTCTTCCATACCTAAGGTAGTCGCCCTGTTTTGACAAATATGTCGAAGATTCTTGTTAGTGGCACACACAGTGCCTCTGTTCCCTCTCTGAGCCCATGGACAGATGTCTCCAGGTATCTAGTTCACTAAGCAGCCTCTCCACCTCGGTTTTTTTTTTTTTTTTTTTTTTTTTTTTTTTTTTTTTTTTTTTTTTTAGAGAGAGAGAGAGAGAGCGGGTGAGCCTGTCTTTATTCTTATTTAA
>NW_026478555.1:0-10084 GCF_026875155.1 Cherax quadricarinatus | reverse complement strand
AATCATTGTTCTCTCGGGCGGGATATGTGTACAAAATCTCCAACAACGGTGAAATCGCAGATCTAGAGAGTGTACAGAGATCCTTTACTGCACGTATAAGTTCTGTCAAGCACCTTAACTTACTGGGAACGCTTGGAAGCACTTGATTTGTACTCGTTGGAACGCAGGAGGGAGAGATATATCATAATCTACACTTGGAAAATCTTGGAAGGGATGGTCCCAAATCTGCACACAGAAATCACTCCCTACGAAAGTAAAAGACTGGGCAGGCGATGCAAAATGCCGCCAATAAAAAGTAGGGGCGCCATTGGTACACTAAGAGAAAACACCATAAGTGTCCGGGGCCCAAAACTGTTCAACAGCCTCCCATCAAGCATTAGGGTAATTGCCAATAAACCCCTATCTGCCATCAAGAGAGAGCTGGACAGATACCTAAAATCAGTGCCGGATCAGCCGGGCTGTGGCTCGTACGTCGGACTGCGTGCGGCCAGCAGTAACAGCCTAGTTGATCAGGCCCTGATCCATCGGGAGGCCTGGTCATGGACCGGGCCGCGGGGGCGTTGATCCCCGGTATAACCTCCAGGTAACCTCCAGGTAACAGTTGTACTCACACAGGCTGCCTCTGGAACCCAAATGTTACTACAGTTGTACACACACAGGCTGCCTCTGGTCTCTGGAACCCTGGTGTTACTACAGTTGTACACTCAGAGGCTGCCTCTGGTCTCTGGAACCCTGGTGTTACTACAGTTGTACACTCAGAGGCTGCCTCTGGTCTCTGGAACCGTGTTACTACAGTTGTACACACAGAGGCTGCCTCTGGTCTCTGGAACCCAGATGTTACTACAGTTGTACACACACAGGCTGCATCTGGTCTCTGGAACCCAGATGTTACTACAGTTGTACACACACAGGCTGCCTCTGGTCTCTGGAACCCAGATGTTACTACAGTTGTACACACACAGGCTGCCTCTGGTCTCTGGAACCCAGATGTTACTACAGTTGTACACACACTGGCTGCCTCTGGAACCCTGGTGTTACTACAGTTGTACACACAGAGGCTGCCTCTGGTCTCTGGAACCCAGATGTTACTACAGTTGTACACACACAGGCTGCCTCTGGTCTCTGGAACCCAGATGTTACTACAGTTGTACACACAGAAGCTGCCTCTGGTTTCTGGAACCCAGATGTTACTGCAGTTGTACACACACAGGCTGCCTCTGGTCTCTGGAACCAAGATGTTACTACAGTTGTACACACACAGGCTGCCTCTGGTCTCTGGAACCCAGATGTTACTACAGTTGTACACACAGAAGCTGCCTCTGGTTTCTGGAACCCAGATGTTACTGCAGTTGTACACACACAGGCTGCCTCTGGTCTCTGGAACCAAGATGTTACTACAGTTGTACACACACAGGCTGCCTCTGGAACCCTGGTGTTACTACAGTTGTACACACAGAGGCTGCCTCTGGTCTCTGGAACCCAGATGTTACTACAGTTGTACACACACAGGCTGCCTCTGGTCTCTGGAACCCAGATGTTACTACAGTTGTACACACAGAAGCTGCCTCTGGTTTCTGGAACCCAGATGTTACTACAGTTGTACACACACAGGCTGCCTCTGGTCTCTGGAACCAAGATGTTACTACAGTTGTACACACACAGGCTGCCTCTGGTCTCTGGAACCCAGATGTTACTGCACTTGTACACACACAGGCTGCCTCTGGAACCCTGGTGTTACTACAGTTGCACACACAGAGGCTGCTTCTGGTCTCTGGAACGCAGATGTTACTACAGTTGAACACACACAGGCTGCCTCTGGTCTCTGGAACCCATATGTTACTACAGTTGTACACACACAGGCTGCCTCTGGAACCCTGGTGTTACTACAGTTGTACACACACAGGCTGCCTCTGGCCTCTGGAACCCAGATGTTACTACAGTTGTACACACACAGGCTGCCTCTGGTCTCTGGAACCCAGATGTTACTACAGTTGTACACACACAGGCTGCCTCTGGCCTCTGGAACCCAGATGTTACTACAGTTGTACACACACAGGCTGCCTCTGGCCTCTGGAACCCAGATGTTACTACAGTTGTACACACACAGGCTGCCTCTGGTCTCTGGAACCCAGATGTTACTACAGTTCTACACACACAAGCTGCCTCTGGTCTCTGGAACCCAGATATTACTGCAGTTGTACTTTCTACAATAAACTGTGGGCTAAAGATCACTCTGGGTACAAGAGTAGAATAGTAACAGCGGTAGTGGTGGTAGCAGCAGTAAATATAGTATCAGTATTAGGGAATAGTAATAGTAACACTAGTAGTAGTAGTACTAGTAGTAGCAGTAGTACTTGTAGTAGTACTAGTAGTAGTAGTAGTAGAAGTAGGAAAACAATAGTTATCACATTTTTTGGGTATATCCAAGAAAATTTTCCAGTGTTTTTATTTTAGTAGGCATAAGCCTACAATTAGGTCAGGTTTGTCAAGAAACAGGACAAGTGTTTCCTGACGCCGGTCTTATATGATGACCTGCCACTGGAGCATTTGTTCATCTGACCGACGCCTTCTACTGGCTTACCATCCCACCCCTAATTTTTCCATCCATTCATTGTTTTTTTTCCCAAGTTTCTCATCTTGTCACACTTCTACTTTCTCTCTCTCTCTCTCTCTCTCTCTCTCTCTCTCTCTCTCTCTCTCTCTTCGTCCCCAAACCTCCACCCTCGTATCTCTAATCCCCAACTGAAATTCATTCTTACCTTGTCCTTTATCATCACCATCACCTCTCTTCTCCCTGTCTTCCCGCTCTCCTTCCCTCTCCAACATAAAGAACACAGTCTCACCAGCCGTAAAATACCCATTCACAGGAGTTGAAATGTATGTTAAGTGAGTGGAAGGTGTCGAGCGATCTATTTCAGATAACGTCTGGCAGACCTGGAGGACAGAGAGTCCGAGGATATTCGGTAACGTCTGGCAGACCTGAAGGACAGAGAGTCCGGGGATATTCGGTAACGTCTGGCAGACCTGGAGGACACAGAGTCCGGAGATATTTGGTAACGTCTGGCAGACCTGGAGGACAGAGAGTCCGGGGATATTTGGTAACGTCTGACAGACCTGGAGGACAGAGAGACCGGGGATATTTGGTAACGTCTGGCAGACCTGGAGGACAGAGAGTCCGGGGATATTTGGTAACGTCTCGCAGACCTGGAGGACAGAGAGTCCGGGGATATTTGGTAACGTCTGGCAGACCTGGAGGACAGAGAGACCGGGGATATTTGGTAACGTCTGGCAGACCTGGAGGACAGAGAGTCCGGGGATATTTGGTAACGTCTCGCAGACCTGAGAGGACAGAGAGTCCGGGGATATTTGGTAACGTCTGGCAGACCTGGAGGACAGAGAGTCCGGGGATATTTGGTAACGTCTGGCAGACCTGGAGGACAGAGAGTCCGGGGATATTTGGTAACGTCTGGCAGACCTGGAGGACAGAGAGTCCCGGGGGTATTTGGTAACGTCTGGCAGACCTGGAGGACAGAGAGACCGGGGATATTTGGTAACGTCTGGCAGACCTGGAGGGGCAGAGAGTCCGGGGATATTTGGTAACGTCTGGCAGACCTGGAGGACAGAGAGTCGGGGATATTTGGTAACGTCTGGCACCTGGAGGACAGAGAGTCCGGGGATATTTGGTAACGTCTGGCAGACCTGGAGGACAGAGAGTCCGGGGATATTTGGTAACGTCTCGCAAACCTGTAGGACAGAGAGTCCGGGGATATTTGGTAACGTCTGGCAGACCTGGAGGACAGAAAGTCCTTGGATATTTGGTAACGTCTGGCAGACCTGGAGGACAGAGAGTCCGGGGATATTTGGTAACGTCTGGCAGACCTGGAGGACAGGAGAGTCCGGGGATATTTGGTAACGTTGGCAGACCCGGAGGACAGAGAGTCCGAGGATATTCGGTAACGTCTGGCAGACCTGAAGGACAGAGAGTCCGGGGATATTCGGTAACGTCTGGCAGACCTGGAGGACAGAGAGTCCGGAGATATTTGGTAACGTCTGGCAGACCTGGAGGACAGAGAAATCCGGGATATTTGGTAACGTCTGGCAGACCTGGAGGACAGAGAGTCCGGGGATATTCGGTAACGTCTGGCAGACCTGGAGGACAGAGAGTCCGGGGATATTCGGTAACGTCTGGCAGACCTGGAGGACAGAGAGTCCGGCGATATTTGGTAACGTCTGGCAGACCTGGAGGACAGAGAGTCCGGCGATATTTGGTAACGTCTGGCAGACCTGGAGGACAGAGAGTCCGAGGATATTTGGTAACGTCTGGCAGACCTGGAGGACAGAGAGTCCGTTGATATTTGGTAACGTCTGGCAGACCTGGAGGACAGAGAGTCCGGGGATATTTGGTAACGTCTGGCAGACCCGGAGGACAGAGGGGACCGGGGATATTTGGTAACGTCTGGCAGACCTGGAGGACAGAGAGTCCGGGGATATTTGGTAACGTCTGGCAGACCTGGAGGACAGAGAGACCGGGGCTATTTGGTAACGTCTGGCAGACCTGGAGGACAGAGAGTCCGGCGATATTTGGTAACGTCTGGCAGACCTGGAGGACAGAGAGTCCGGCGATATTTGGTAACGTCTGGCAGACCTGGAGGACAGAGAGTCCGGGGATATTTGGTAACGTCTCGCAGACCTGGAGGACAGAGAGTCCGGGGATATTTGGTAACGTCTGGCAGACCTGGAGGACAGAGAGTCCGGCGATATTTGGTAACGTCTGGCAGACCTGGAGGACAGAGAGTCCGGGGATATTTGGTAACGTCTGGCAGACCTGGAGGACAGAGAGTCCGGCGATATTTGGTAACGTCTGGCAGACCTGGAGGACAGAGAGTCCGGCGATATTTGGTAACGTCTGGCAGACCTGGAGGACAGAGAGACCGGGGATATTTGGTAACGTCTGGCAGACCTGGAGGACAGAGAGTCCGGGGATATTTGGTAACGTCTGGCAGACCTGGAGGACAGAGAGTCCGGGGATATTTGGTAACGTCTGGCAGACCTGGAGGACAGAGAGTCCGGGGATATTTGGTAACGTCTGGCAGACCTGGAGGACAGAGAGTCCGGGGATATTTGGTAACGTCTGGCAGACCTGGAGGACAGAGAGTCCGGGGATATTTGGTAACGTCTGGCAGACCTGGAGGACAGAGAGTCCGGGGATATTTGGTAACGTCTGGCAGACCTGGAGGACAGAGAGTCCGGCGATATTTGGTAATGGATGTTTTGAGAAAATTTTATTATTCGAAATATTCTCAGCGGCTTCATATGACAGTAGATCTGTGCTGTGTGTGATGGTATATTTTCTTGCTTGCTACTGTTGCTTTGTATAGACCAGTAGGCCTTCTGCAGTGTTTCTCCATTCTTATGTTCTTACATACTGTGTGAGAATGACTGAAGTGTTTTTGCAGAGAGGTTAGGTTAGGTTAAGTCAGGTTAGGTTAGGTTAAGTCAGGTTAGGTTAAGCCAGGTTAGGTTAAGTCAGGTTAGGTTAGGTTATGTCAGGTTAGATTAAGTCAGGTTAGGTTAAGTCAGGTTAGGTTAGGTTATGTCAGGTTAGGTTAGGTTATGTCAGGTTAGGTTAAGTCAGGTTAGGTTAAGTCAGGTTAGGTTAAGTCAGGTTAGGTTAAGTCAGGTTAGGTTAAGTCAGGTTAGGTTAAGTCAGGTTAGGGGTTTAAGTCAGGTTGGGTTAAGTCGGGTTGGGTTAAGTGGGTTAGGTTAATCCAGGTTAGGTTAGGTTAGGTTAGGTTATGTCAGGTTAGGTTAAGGCAGGTTAGGTTAAGTCAGGTTAGGTTAAGTCAGGATAGGTTAAGTCAGGTTAGGTTAAGTCAGGTTAGGTTAAGTCAGGTTAGGTTTAGTCAGGTTAGGTTGAGTCGGTTAGGTTAAGTCAGGTTAGGTTAAGTCAGGTTAGGTTAAGTCAGGTTAGGTTAAGTCAGGTTAGGTTAAGTCAGGTTTTGGTTAAGTCAGGTTAGGTTAAGTCAGGTTAGGTTAAGTCAGGTTAGGTTAAGTCAGGTTAGGTTAAGTCAGGTTAGGTTAAGTCAGGTTAGGTTTAGTCAGGTTAGGTTAAGTCAGGTTGGGTTAAGTCAGGTTGGGTTAAGTCGGGTTGGGTTAAGTCGGGTTGGGTTAATCCAGGTTAGGTTAATCCAGGTTAGGTTAATCCAGGTAAGGTTAATCCTGGTTAGGTTAATCCAGGTTAGGTTAATCCAGGTTAGGTTAATCCAGGTTAGGTTAATCCAGGTTAGGTTAATCCAGGTTAGGTTAATCCAGGTTAGGTTAATCCAGGTTAGGTTAATCCAGGTTAGGTTAATCCAGGTTAGGTTAATCCAGGTTAGGTTAATCCAGGTTAGGTTAATCCTGGTTAGGTTAATCCAGGTTAGGTTAATCCAGGTTAGGTTAATCCAGGTTAGGTTAATCCAGGTTAGGTTAATCCAGGTTAGGTTAATCCAGGTTAGGTTAATCCAGGTTAGGTCAATCCAGGACAAGTGTTTCCTGACGCTGGTCATATACATGACGACCCAAAGCTGGAGCTTTCAGTCATCTGACCGACACCTTCCACTGGCTTACCAGTCCACCCATTTCAAAATTTTGGCTACGATTTCAACCATTAGATAAAAACACCATTAAACGTCCACTTTCTGGAGTGGACGTCTGCAAGTCCACGATTTATTTAAGACCAGGAATCAGCTACTGATACCTTTGAATTTAGAATTTAGAAAGGCATTTTTTAATGTATTGTAAATTAATTTACATAAATAATTCATACACAAATAATTTAGGGAAGTTTGTCTGTAAAAATAATTTTTATAGACAATTATGATATTTGTTTGGATTACGGGCATATACAGGGTGTTTCAAAAAGATGGATCTTCTTTTACAACAGTACGCTTTGAAATTGGGTCATTGTTTTGAAACACCCTGCTCTGAACAGGGTAATTTTAGAAGCCCGGCCAAAATCTGGTATTATCCACAGACGAATTATAGCACACTCAAAAATCCCATTAATTTTTAACTTTCTCGGTTGGTAGCGCACTCGTCTCACACACAGCTCGTGGTTCGAGCCCCAGTTAGGGTGGAAACATTAGGGGTGTTTCCTTAAGACACCTGCTGTCCTTGTTTACCTAGCAGTAAGTAGGTACCTGGGTGTTAGTCGACTGGTGTGAGTCGCATCCTGGGGACAAAATTAGCCTAAGTTGCAGGAAATGGTCTACATAACCAGAGACTTTCTATATAGTATGTCACTGGTGTTAGCTATGGTTTGTTTAAGTTGAATTATGTACTTATAGAAAGAAATATTACGCACGAGGGACTGATTACCTCAAACTACTCCTGTTATTCACCATTCTCCTTTGTATGGACTGATAAAGCCAATGTGGTTCTCTGAACCATTTATCTAGAGATTTTTATGAGATAATTTGCAAATTGCACATTTTCGTAAGTATGAGGTGTTTAAAAACACCTCATACTTACGAAGGTTCTGATCGTGGGTTCTAACCCCAAGGGTAGGGTTAGAACCCACGATCAGGGAGTCTCAGAACCAGCTGGTCCAGTGGCTGACGCGTCGGTCTGGAGTTTTATAACTCTCTGATCGCGGGTTCTAACCCCACCCGTGGTATGGTTTGTTTGCAATCGTGTCATTACGATTTCGTAAGCATGAGACGTTTACTGTACCGATACAAGAATACTGAAAGCTGTAACACCCGATTTAATCTAATAATTCTAACTATACCAGGTATTGAGGGACTTTATTCGTACTGTTTTAAGTGGAGTTAGACATCCACTCGAGGATATCTAGTGTAACTATCAGCGTGATCAGGAGGTGGGAATGACAGTGCTCTCAGTTACTAACGTGACCAATACGGTAGAATGACAGTGCTCTCAGTTACTAACGTGACCAATACGGTAGAATGACAGTGCTCTCAGTTACTAACGTGACCAATACGGTAGAATGACAGTGCTCTCAGTTACTAACGTGACCAATACAGTAGAATGACAGTGCTCTCAGTTACTAACGTGACCAATACAGTAGAATGACAGGGCTCTCAGTTACTAACGTGACCAATACAGTAGAATGACAGTGCTCTCAGTTACTAACGTGACCAGTACGTTAGAAAGACAGGGCTTTCAAATAGAATGATATGGCTTTCAGATGATAACTTGCCAGTACGTTAGCCAGACAGACAGCCTCACAACTATCCAAGTAAGCGTACTGGTCTCCAGGTCAGTTACCCTCATGACCAACACCTTAACTCGGCTTCCAAAAAAGCATTGCCTACCAATTTACTCTTAATCTTGTCGGTGATTTGAGAGAGCATAACGTACACTCTTTACGGAAATTATTTACAAACCCGATTATTTTATGAGACACTTCTGTAACATCTGGGAAGCTTAATTCTGGAGACGTTTGGCCAGCCAGAGGCTTTTTTCAGTCCAGTTCGGAGAACGATAGAAAATGACGAATTCGGGGTGACGAGTCCCTCATCCTGGAGTCTGTGTTTAGTCCATCAGTCTGTGGACGAAGACATACTCACACTAGTGGATAGTTCCACTGTGACTCCGCCTCCTCCTGCTTCACCTCACCTGACTACAGTATATAAGCCACGTCTACGACCCTATGTTGTACATTCTACAAGACTGATGGACTGAACACATCGATTCCAGGCTGAGGGACTGATTACCTCATCTCCTCTCCTTACACCTTTCTGCTTTGTATTGGACTGATAAAGCCAATGTGTGGCGAAACGTTTCCTAAATAAAAATTCCCATATGTTGCATTAGTGTCGGTTCTCAAACCATTCATCACATTTCCAACTTACACCCAAATGCTGCACAAGTATGTCAGTTATATCCTTCTTTGTTTAACGTAGAATGTCAACCATATCATAAATATTGGAGATGGTGCAGCGGGAACAAGGTTGGTAGGTAAGACACATAGACAACAGTTAGGCAGCTTTATTCCGAAACGTTTCGCCTACACAGTAGGCCTCTTCAGTCGAATACAAAAGTAGGCAGAAGCAGTAGAAATGTGGAGACGATGTAATCAGTCGATCACACTTGAAGTCGTAGATTTGAGTTGTCAGTCCCTCAGCCTGGAGAAGAGTTCTGTTCCATAGTCTGGAACAATCTGAAGGAGCAAGCAACACTGTGGAGACTTATATACTGTCGGAGGGAGAGGTACAGGGTTGTAGTAGTGAGAATGTAGTCACTGAGAGGTCACGTCCCTCTTAGACCAACATTTCTCACTTGAAAAAGTTGTCCAAGGTACTCTCCTAGTTGTACTCACCTAGTTAAGGTTGCAGGGGTCGAGTGCTAGCTCTTGGCCCCGCCTCTTCACTGGTCGCTACTAGGTCACTCTCCCTGGACCATGAGCTTTATCATACCTCTGCTTAAAGCTACGTATGCATCCTGCCTCCACTACATCTCCTCAAAAACTATTCCACTTCCTGACTACTCTGTGGCTGAAGAAATACTTCCTAACATCCCTGTGATTCATCTGTGTCTTCAACTTCCAACTGTGTCCCCTTGTTGCTGTGTCCCATCTCTGGAACATCCTGACAGAGTGAATATTTAATCTGTCCGGAACGAGGTGATGGGGAAGCAGCATCCAGACAGTTGCAGCTATTTTGATTCACGAAATCATAACAAGATTGCAAGCATAGACACTTGCTGTCCCTGTTCACCTACCAGTTAGTAGGTACCTGGGTGTTAGTGGACTGGTGTGGGTGGCATCCTGGGGAATAAGATTATAGGAACCTAGGGGAAATAAGACACAGTCCTGGATGTCGCAGTGGCTTTCTTGGGTTATCTTGGGTGGCTAACCCTCCCTACCCTGGGTTACCCTGGGTGGCTAACACTCCTTACCCTGGGTTATCCTGGGTGGCTAACACTCCATACACAGGGTTATCCTAGGTGGCTAACCCTCCTTACCCTGGGTTATCCTCGGTGGCTAACACTCCTTACCCTGGGTTATCCTGGGTGGCTAACACTCCCTACCCTGGTTTATCCGGGTGGCTACCCTCCTACCCTGGGTTATCCTGGGCGG
>NW_026478535.1:0-27961 GCF_026875155.1 Cherax quadricarinatus | reverse complement strand
ATATGCCCCCCCCACAAAACTTCTCCTCACCAACCTTAACAGGACACATGACCACAACACAAGACAGGGTTTCCTTTTGATATACCCATGTCCATATCACACGTGTAAAAACTCTAAGCACATAAAGGGCCCCAAAATATGGAATTCATTACCAGAAGACATTAAAGTTACCCACCCTGAAAATCAATTTAAACACTTCTCAAAAGCCACTTCATCACCCTAACAAAAATGCTAAATACTCAGTACACACTTACTCACCTCTGTACTTCCACATCATAACTGAAACAATCACTTTGAACCTTTTATCCATTGTTGACAGGAACATAATTGAATCATTGTTTTCACAAAAAGCATTTTAGAATAAAAATATATCTTTGTATTATAAAAATTTTGATTCATTTATAATTAATATTCTACTGTACAACTATGAAAAAATTTACTATCCTACTGTACAACAGATATACTGCTTAGTGTTAAGTAGACTGAACCCAAATAATGTTATTTTTTTTTTTTTATTATTATCACACTGGCTGATTCCCACCAAGGCGGGGTGGCCCACCAAGGCAGGGGGGCCCCACCAAGGCAGGGGGGCCCGAAAAAAAAAAACTTTCATCATCATTCACTCCATCACTGTCTTGCCAGAAGGGTGCTTTACACTACAGTTTTAAACTGCAACATTAACACCCCTCCTTCAGAGTGCAGACACTGTACTTCCCATCTCCAGGACTCAAGTCCGGCCTGCCGGTTTCCCTGAACCCCTTCATAAATGTTACTTTGCTCACACTCCAACAGCACGTCAAGTATTAAAAACCATTTGTCTCCATTCACTTCCTATCAAACACACTCACGCATGCCGGGCTGGAAGTCCAAGCCCCTCGCACACAAACCCCCTTTACCCCCTCCCTCCCAACCTTTCCTAGGCCACCCCTTACCCCGCCTTCCTTCCACTACAGACTGATACACTCTTGAAGTCACTCTGTTTTGCTCCATTCTCTCTACATGTCCGAACCACCTCAAAAACCCTTCCTCAGCCCTCTGGACAACAGTTTGGTAATCCCGCACCTCCTCCTAACTTCCAAACTACGAATTCTCTGCATTATTTTCACACCCACACTTGCCCTCAGACATGACATCTCCACCCACCTCCAGCCTTCTCCTCGCTGCAACATTCATCACCCATGCTTCACACCCATAAAGAGTGTTGGTAAAACTATACTCTCATACATTCCCCTCTTTGCCTCCAAGGAAAAAAGTTCTTTGTCTCCACAGACTCCTAAGTGCACCACTCACCCTTTTTCCCTCATCAAATTCTATGATTCACCTCATCTTTCATAGACCCATCCGCTGACACGTCCACCCCAAATATCTGAATACATTCACCTCCTCCATACTCTTTTCCCTCCAATCTGATATCCAATCTTTCATCACCTAATCTTTTTGTTATCCTCAAACCTTACTCTTTCCTGTATTCACTTTTAATTTTCTTCTTTTGCACACCCTACCAAATTCATCCACCAATCTTTGCAACTTCTCTTCAGAATCTCCCCGGAGCACAGTGTCATCAGCAAAGAGCAACTGTGACAACTCCCACTTTATGTGTGATTCTTTATCCCTTTTAACTCCATGCCTCTTGCCAAGACCCTCGGGATTTACTTCTCTTACAACCCCATCTATAAATATATTAAACAAACCACGGTGACATCACACATCCTTGTCTAAGGCCTACTTTTACTGGGAAATAATTCCCTCTTTCCTACATACTCTAACCTGAGCCTCACTATCCTCGTAAAAACTCTTCACTGCTTTCAGTAACCTATCTCCTATACCATACACCGCAACATCTGCTACATTGCCCCCCTATCCACCCTGTCATACACCTTTCCATATCCATAAATGCCACAAAAACCTCTCTACCTTATCTACTGTTCATTTATATATGTTTCACTGTAAACACCTGGTCCACACACCCCCTACCTTTCCTAAAGCCTCCTTGTTCATCTGCTACCCTATTCTCCATCTTACTCCTAATTCTTTCAATAAAAACTCTACTATACACTTTACCAGAATACTCAACAGACTTCTTCTTCTTTCTTTTCAACAAAACCGGGCCGGGTGGCCCAAAAAGAAAAAAAGAAAGATTCTCTTTTAAATTTAGTAATTTATATGGGAGAATGGGTTACTAGCCCCTTGCTCCCGGCATTTAGTTGCCTCTTACAACACGCATGACTTATGGAGGAAGAATTCTGTTCCACTTTCCCCATGGAGATAAGAGGAAAAAACAAGAACAAGAACTAGAAAGAAAAAAGAAGAATACCCAGAGGGGTGTGTATAAAACATGCTTGTACATTATGTGTAGTGTGACCTAAGTAGAAGTAGCAAGACGTACCTGAAATCTTGCATGTTTATGAGACAGGGCAAAAGACACCAGCAATCCTACCATCATGTAAAACAATTACAGGTTTTCGTTGTACACTCACTTGGGAGGACGGGAGTACCTCCCTGGGGACCAACCTACTACCTATGAGTCAACAGACTTATTCCCCCCCCATAATTTTGCACTCTCTTTTGTCCCCTTTGCCTTTATACAAAGGAACTAGCATGCTCTCTGCCAATCCTAGGTACCTTACCCTCTTCCATACGTTTTAAATAATAGCACCAACCACTCCAAGACTATAATCCCCACCTGCTTTTAAAATTTCTATCTTTATCCCATCAATCCCGGGTGCCCTTACCCCCTTTCATTTTACCTACTGCCTCCGAACTTCCCCCACACTCACAACTGGCTCTTCCTCACTCCTACAAGATGTTATTCCTCCTTCCCCCCTAATACACGAAATCACAGCTTCCCTGTCTTCATCAACATTTAACAATTCCTCAAAATATTCCTTCCATCTTCCCAATACCTCTAACTCTCCTTTTAAATAACTCTCCTCCCCTATTTTTAACTGACAAATCCATTTTTTTCTCTAGGCTTCCTTAACTTTTTAAAATCTCACTCCAAAACTTTTTCTTATTTTCAAAAAAATTTTGTTGATAACACTCACCCACTCTCTCATTTGCTGTCTTTTTACTTTGCTTCACCACTCTCTTAACCTCTCTCTTTTTCTCCATATATTCTTTCCCCCCTTGCATCACTTCTACTTTGTAAAAACTTCCATATGCAAACTTTTCTTTCCCCTTTCTACTCTCTTTACATTATCATTCCACCAATCGCTCCTCTTCCCCCTGCACCCACTTTCCTGTAACCACAAACTTCTGCTGAACACTCTAACACTACATTTTTAAACCTACCCCATACCTCTTGACCCCATTGCCTATGCTTCATTAGCCCATCTGTCCTCCAATAGCTGTTTATATCTTACCCTAACTGCCTCCTCTTTTAGTTTATAAACCTTCACCTCTCTCTTCCCTGATGCTTCTATTATCCTTGTATCCCATCTACCTTTTACTCTCAGTGTAGCTACAACTAAAAAGTGATCTGATATATCTGTGGCCCCTCTATAAACATGTACATCCTGAAGTCTACTCAACAGTCTTCTATCTACCAATACATAATCCAACAAACTACTGTCATTTTGCCCTACATCATATCTTGTATACTTATTTATCATCTTTTTCTTAAAATATGTATTACCTAAAACTAAACCCCTTTCTATACAAAGTTCAATCAAAGGACTCCCATTTCATTTACACCTGGCACTCCAAACTTACCTAACACACCCTCTCTAAAAGTTTCTCCCACTTTAGCATTCAGGTCCCTTACCACAATTACTCTCTCACTTGGTTCAAAGGTTCCTATACATTCACTTAACATCTGCCAAAATCTCTCTCTCCTCCTCCTCTACATTCCTCTCTCTCCAGGTGCATACACGCTTATTATGACCCACTTTTCGCATCCAACCTTTACTTTAATCCACATAATCCTTGAATTTACACATTCATATTCTCTTTTCTCCTTCCATAACTGATCCTTCAACATTATTGCTACCCCTTCCTTAGCTCTAACTCTCTCAGATACTCCAGATTTAATCCCATTTATTTCTCCCCACCGAAACTCCCCTACCCCCTTCAGCTTTGTTTCGCTTAGGGCCAGGACATCCAACTCTTTTCATTCATAACATCAGCAATCATCTGTTTCTTGTCCATCCGCACACATCCATGCACATTCAAGCATCCCAGTTTTATAAAGTTTTTCTTCTTCTCTTTTTTAGTAAATGTCTACAGGAGAAGGGGTTACTAGCCCATTGCTCCCGGCATTTTAGTCGCCTCATACGACACGCATGGCTTACGGAGGAAAGATTCTTTTCCACTTCCCCATGGGCAAAGAAGAAATAAAGAAGAACAAGAGCTATTTAGAAAAAGGAGAAAAAACCTAGATGTATGCATATATATATATGCATGTGCATGTCTGTGAAGTGTGACCAAAGTGTAAGTAGGAGTAGCAAGATATCCCTGTTATCTAGTGTGTTTATGAGACAGAAAAAGAAACCAGCAATCCTACCATCATGCAGAACAGTTACAGGTTTCTGTTTCACAGTCATCTGGCAGGACGGTAGTACTTCCCTGGGTGGTTGCTGTCTACCAACCTACTACCTTAAGTGGGCGCATAATGCCTAGGCATAATAGAGGCTCTCTTTGCATGCAACCCACTATGTAAATACAAAATCTCAATGTACTGTTTGCAAAGACATAAAATAAATAATAAAGATCAGGGGTCTCGACCCTGAAAGGGTTAATGCAAAAGAAAATTGTTTTACCTTCAAGTTATCAATTTGGTGCTGCAAGATGTTTGGGTCTAATTGTGAAGTATCCAACCCACCAGTATCAAAAAAAAAGCTTCACCAAGCTTTTGTCAGTTGCTTTCCGGCAGCATTGCGGACAAGATTTTGACCTGGCAAAAATAATTACAAGTAACGCATTAGTGATTCATAGGTCAACCCTGTCATTTATCAATTGCCACTGAATATTTTTACAAGAGGGCCCCACATATTGGCACCCTCTTTCAGTGTTCCACATTTTTCAATGGTTTTCAACCGAGCCATCGTTCATTATGCTTTTAGGATAAGCATTGGATGTACAGTGCACAGTGGACCCCCGCATAACGATTACCTCCGAATGCGACCAATTATGTAAGTGTATTTATTAAGTGTGTTTGTACATGTATGTTTGGGGGTCTGAAATGGACTAATCTACTTCACAATATTCCTTATGGGAACAAATTCGGTCAGTACTGGCACCTGAACATACTTCTGAGTGAAAAAAATATCGTTAACCGGGGGTCCACTGTACTGTGTTTATTTTACTATCTTATTTTTTAATCCTAGCTGTACTGAGCACTTAATATATGATAGTATAAACACATTATCAGGTATTTTAGATGCATTCGATATTGATAAAATGTTCTTTTCCACTCACCAGTGATTTTGGCTTATTGATAGGGATCACAAATCTAACAGCCATAAAAACAAGAGCTTCCCGTATAGTAAAACCTCAATTTAACATAAGAACATAAGAACAAAAGAAAGGAGGAACACTGCAGCAGGCCTGTTGGCCCATACTAGGCAGGTCCTTTGCAATTCATCCCACTAACAAAACATTTGCCCAACCCAATTTTCAATGCCACCCAAGAAATAAAGCTCTGATGTGAAAGTCCCACTCAAATCCAACCCCTCCCACTCATGTACTTATCCAACCTAAATTTGAAACTAACCCAAAGTCCTAGCCTCAATAACCCAACTAGGTAGACTGTTCCACTCATCTACTACCCTATTTCCAAACCAATACAAAACTGTCCAAACAAATTTACATTCACATGTGTAGCGCTCCAAAAGTAGATTTACGTTTTTTTACATATTTTCAAATAAACAAAAAAAAGATGTAAGTTTTTTTACACGTTTTCAAATGAAAAAAAAAAAAAGAAAAAGAAGATCTACGTTTTTTTTACATACTTTCAGATGTTGAAAAAATGTAGATCTACGTTTGGGACAGTTTAAGGGTTAACTTACTCAGATTTAAATGATTTTGTACTTGAACTTTGGCCGGACAACATCAGAAGCAACAAAGTTCATTATATCCAGAATTCCCCATTATTCTTAAGGTCTGCTGGGTAAATTTATTTTGGATTAAACAGATTTTGTCTGTTAAATCAAAATTGTGCATTATTTTTACAGACAATTCCAAATCAAATTCCTTTCATCTAAAACTATCCATGTCTGTTGAAGTCCACTGAGTAAATTTACTTTTGCATGTAACAGACTTATTCTGTTATATTCAGAAATTGACTATCACTGTTATGACCATAGAAATATACAGTGGACCCTCGAATTTAGTCGTGCCTTTTCTGTATGCAAAACTATTTTTATCTATAAAATGTATTTTTTATTAATATTTTTGGGTGTCTGGAATGGTTTAATTGTATTTACAATATTTCCTATGGGAAATATTAACAAAAAATACATTTTATAGATAATAAAAATAGTTTTGCATACAGAAAAGGCACGACTAAATTCGAGGGTGCACTGTATTCTTGTATTAGATTTAGCAGACACTTCCACTCCTCTAGAAGTCTGTTTAATCGAGGGTTCACTGTATTCTTGTGTTAGATTTAGCAGACACTTCCACTCCTCTAGAAGTCTGTTTAATCGAGGGTTCACTGCATTCTACTGCTTGGAGACTCTCTCCTGTTAACTACAGGTCAGCCATCACTAATCTGGCAATCAGTTATCCAGTTCCATCAGTAATCCGGTACTAATTTTGGCTAGCATAATTTCAAATTTCATCATCATACTGACTCAAATTTCATCATTATACTGACTCAAATCATTATACCAACTCAAATTTCATCATCACACTGACTCAAATCATTATACCGACTCAAATTTCATCATTATACTGACTCAAATTTCATCATTATACTGACTCAAATCATTATACCGACTCAAATTTCATCATTATACTGACTCAAATTTCATCATCATACTGACTCAAATCATTATACCGACTCAAATTTCATCATCATACTGACTCAAATTTCATCATTATACCGACTCAAATTTCATCATTATACTGACTCAAATTTCATCATTATACTGACTCAAATTTCATCATCATACTGACTCAAATTTCATCATTATACCGACTCAAATTTCATCATTATACCGACTCAAATTTCATCATTATACTGACTCAAATTTCATCATTATACTGACTCAAATTTCATCATTATACTGACTCAAATTTCATCATTATACTGACTCAAATTTCATCATTATACTGACTCAAATTTCATCATTATACTGACTCAAAGGGTCACCCCGATCCACAAAGGAGGAGACCAAACAGAGTTGAATAACTATAGGCCAATATCCAACTTACACCCTCTCTCAAAAATCTTTGAAAAACTAATTCATAAACGAATCTACTCCTACCTTATCTCTCCCAGAACATACTCAACCCCTGCCAATTTGGATTCAGGCCTAATAAAAATACTAATGATGCTATTATACACATGCTAGAACATATATACACTGCAATAGAGAAAAAAGAAGTCCCACTGGGGATCTTCATTGACTTACGTAAAGCTTTTGATACAGTTGACCATGACTTGCTCCACGTAAAATTGTCACACTATGGTATAAGAGGGCACTCCCTCAATTACCTCAAGTCATACCTCAGCAACAGAAGCCAATATGTGTACGCAAATGGGGCAAACTCTTCTGCGCAACCAATTACAGTTGGTGTCCCACAGGGAAGTGTCCTTGGCCCTCTTCTCTTTCTCCTATACATAAATGACCTTCCAAATGCTTCGCAATTACTCAAACCCACACTATTTGCAGATGACACTACATACGTCTTCTCTCACCCGAGCCCAGTCACACTAGCCAATACTGTAAATACCGAATTACAGAAAATATCTACCTGGATGAGGACTAACAAACTTACACTAAACATTGACAAAACCTACTTCATTCAGTTTGGTAACAGAGCTAACAGATGTCCCTCTTAACATAATGATAAACGGATCACCTATCACAAAGCTAACAGAGGGAAAATTCTTAGGAATCCACCTTGATAATAGACTCAAATTTCATACACATATACAACAAATTTCTAAGAAAATTTCCAAGACTGTAGGCATACTATCGAAGATACGTACTATGTTCCACAGTCAGCCCTCCTGGCCCTATATCACTCTCTTATTTACCCCTATCTCACCTATGGAATTTGTGCATGGGGCTCAACAACAGTTAACCATCTCAGACCACTAATTACCCAACAAAAGGCTGCAGTTAGAATGATAACAAAATTCTCACTACAGGCAGCACACTCCACCAATATTCAATACACTAAACCTACTCACCATACAAAACATCCATACTTATTACTGCACCCCATTACATACATAGAACACTTAACTCTGATATTAACCCTCCCCTCAAACATCTCCTTGCCAACCTCAACAGAACACATGACCATAACACAAGGCACAGATCACTCTTTGATGTTCCTCGTGTTCATCTCACACTATGCAAAAACTCAATGGGACATAAAAGGCCCTAAAATCTGGAATTCATTACCTGTAATATAAAAGAAACACTACCTGTTTTTAAATTCAAGTCTCTACTCAAAGATCACTTACTCACCCAAAACCAAATAAATACTGAATAACTGAACCTTATAAATTGTATATCTTAAATGTTTCTCACAATTATATCACATAAATGTTAAACCTAAAACCCAATCTAACTTTATTATTTTTTAAATACACTACCTAACAGAATCCTTCATATGACCTGTCTTTGTAATACTCACTTGTGCTTTATAGTAATCTGTTTACATTAATGTTTTATCACTGACTTCATCATTTGCTTAATTAATCTTAAGTTAATTTTAAGCCAGCCCGTAATGCTATGCATAGTATAAGTGGCTTTGGCATTATTACAACCTAGGATTTCAAATGGCCTGTTATCCCAGGTGTAATGGGAGCAAATAAACACAGTAGAAAAAGTTTAGACTTATATTATCCTTCACCAATTATAACAGCAATATGTACACTATGTACAGTGATAAATATAGTGCACTCCACGGTAAGCAAGGCAGAAATAGAAGCCACAAGATAGCAGACCGTGCTTCAACCAGCTCTAGAGTGGGAATGACAAGGGCAGACAGGAGAGCGGTATCCACATAACCTCTGCGATTGTCAATCCCACCTTCTTATTGGCTAGAACCTGGTCACTAGTTGAACGATGGGGCCCCATCATCAACTCTTAGCAACCTGGTTCGCTGGTTGGGGGAGATAGCCTGTAAATGAGGGTGTGTCCATGCGCCGAATAAGGTTACGTACTCTTTGCATGCCACACCCCCACCCCCGAGAAGGCTCAGGATTAGGCTGCCACCTCCCAGTGGTAACCGTGCCGCCATGGCACAAAATAATGGGACCGCCTATCCTCTCCACCATCCAACTCTTAGATAGAGCTCAGCTTTCCTAGTGCCTGAAAGCCAAACCCTAAACTCAGAGTGAGACAGCAGTCAGATAAGCCAACATAGGTCCAAGATACAAGCGGACGGTAGCCCGTATCCCCTCACTAAAAAAAAACCCCACATCAGGGGATAAAAAAAAAGAGCTTGAAAGGGGGGTTACCACAAATACATCCTAACCTAAATAAAATATTAAACTAGACTCTTGACAAAGAGTCTGCCAACACATTTTCTTTGCCGGCAATATATTTAATAAAAATATTGTAGGGCTGCAGCCTGAGAGTCCAACGCATAAGCCTTGTGTTGTGATTCTTCATGGCTTGGAGATAGACTAACGGGTTGTGATCACTGTAGACTGTGACCACCTGCGATGTTTGGCCCACATAAACATCGAAATGCTCCAAAGCCATTACCAGCGCGAGGGCTTCTTTTTCAATGGTAGAGTAAGCTCTCTGATGTGGCTGGAACTTGGCTGAAAAGTATGCGATTGGCTGCAGCTCCTTGTTCCCGATTTGTAATAGTACCGCCCCAACCCCAGACTCACAAGCATCAACCTGTAATGAAAAAGGTTTGGAGAAGTCTGGAGACAAGAGAATGGGTGCAGAGCACAATAATCTTTTTGCTTTATTAAAAGCAGTGTTACAATCTGACGTCCAATTAAAGGGAACTTTATGACTGGTAAGAGAGGTAAGGGGGGCTACAATATCTGAGAAATTCTTACAGAATCTTCTGTAAAATCCTATCATGCCTAGGAAACGTTGAAGAGATTTCCTATCATGAGGAACTGGATATTCTTTAATCGAAAGAACTTTAGCAAGTTTAGGTGCAACTTTACCACTACCTACTTCATGGCCTAGAAAAGTGACAGGGGGCCTGGCCAAAGGAAGATTTAGACAAATTAACTGTTAATTGGGAATTCTTAAAGGTCTCAAACAGAGCTTTAAGTCTAAGTAGGTGTTGATCCCAAGTATCAGACACCACAACAATATCATCTAGGTATGCTGCCGTGCCTTCAAGTCCTTTAATACCCTGATGGACGAGTTTCTGGAATGAAGAGGGGGAATTTTTTCATTCCGAAGGGGGTAACTGTATACTAAATAATGACCTCCTGGAATCACGAAGGCAGAGATTTCCTTCGCCTTTCTGTCAAAGGTACCTGATAGTAACCTTTAAGGAGATCTAATTTGGACACAAAAGTAGCCTTACCCACAAAGTCAATTACGTCATCCAGACGAGGAAGAGGGTAAGCATCTGTAATTGTGACCTCGTTCACTTTAACGGTAGTCTGTGCACATACGAAACCCTCCATCAGCCTTTTTACTAGGATGCACGGTGAAGCCCATGGACTAGACGACTCCTCCACTAAACCATGTTCTAACAAGAAGTCTACTTCCTGCTGAAGTAACCTTTGCTTTTCAGGATTAGCTCTGTAGGGGGAGAGTTTAATTGGTTTAGATTTTCCCACATCTACATCATGGTAACCTAACGTACATTTTTTCGGCACATCCGAAAAAATATTAGGATATGACTGTAGAAGCTCAGTTAAAATTGGTTGCTTGTATTTCAGATAATCCATCCATTAACGGCTAGGATCCTTGAGGAGGACAGAATTTGAAAGTTTAGTATTAATTTCAGAGATAGAGTGCAAAGAGTCAGAGTCGTCCTCAGAGGTAGAGGACAGAGTCATTACTGGGACTTTATCTGGTGTATGAAAGGCCTTGATTTGATTTATGTGGCAAGTTTTTGTTTTTGAGGTCTTATCAATGGGAGCTACCACATAATTTAAATCAGATAATCTACTTACTATCTGCATAGGTCCCGTAAATCTAGCTTTCAAGGTGTGGCCAGGTATAGGTTCCTGCACCAACACCTTGTCTCCTGGATGGAAGGAGCGGAATTGTGCACTTCTGTCATACCTCTGTTTCATCTTACTTAGCTTCTTTAGCTTAGCCGTGGCTAACTCACGTGCCACCTGCAAACCTTGAAGACGGGTTGTAGAGTGCTGAGCTTACGTCTTCCCCCATCCATCCTTCTTTGAGCACCCGAAGAGGACCTCGTACATTGTGCCCAAAGATCAGCTCAAACGGACTATACCCTGTAGACTCTTGCACCGTCTCTCGTACTGAGAACAGCAACAATGGTAGAGATTCATCCAATCTGTCGGAAAGTGCATGCAAAAACTTCTCATCATTGTTTTTAATGTTTGGTGGAATCTTTCCAAGGCGCCTTGGGACTGAGGGTGATAGGCAGTGGATAAGTTGTGAATTATCCCTAACCTAGTTAATACTTCCCTAAATGCTTTGGCAGTGAAGTTAGTACCTTGATCACTTTGTATAGTTTTAGGAATGCCAAAACAAGAAATGAATTTTGTTAAAGCTTTGAGAATAGCTTTAGTATTGATACTACGCATTGGGATCGCTTCAGGATATCTGGTTACTTTATCCATAATTGTAAATAAATACTGATTTCCAGACTTTGACTTAGGTAGTGGACCTACACAATCTATAATTAAATCTGCAAAAGGTTCTCCATCAGCAGGTATGGGTTGGAGAGGTGCAGGTTTAATAGAATGTCCAGGTTTTCCAACTTGCTGACATTCTCGGCAACACCTAATATGATTCTTCACATTTTTCCCTTTAATGTTGGCCAATAAAAATTCTTTTGTGATTCTATACAAGGTTTTTGTAATTCCTAAGTGACCTCCTGATGACGTATTATGAGCTATATTTAATATCTGAGGTCTATACTTGGTTGGAACCACTAACCTGTCGTATAATTGCCGGCCCTCTGTCTCCTTACCAGTCTCAGTGCATACCAAATAATCATTTTTAACTTCATACTTGACTGGATGACCAAAGAGGATTTACCCATGGCTGCCTCAAAAGCGAATTTTAACGAAGGGTCCTTACGTTGTTCCTCCCGGAAGGACAGTCCCTCGGGCATGGAAACAGAGACATCTGGCAATCCTGCAACCTGGGAATAGGAAGGCTTGATCGGGGTCCCGTTCACTTGATTTACGAGACTCCGGCCGGTGTGTCTCATAAAACAACGTGGCTATTCCGAGATCGGAGTCGTCCAAGGATAGGTCAACATTCTCCCCAGACAGCCCTTGGATGTTGCCCGAGTTATGGCCAACACTGGAGAAGCATTAATCATTATAAAGGGTTTAGGACACGAACTAACAGTAGTAATGTTATTACCCAGTAATAACATGGCATTTTTCATGGGAAATCCTTTTGAGATACCTACAGTCAAGTACCCAGTGTAATATTTGCACTGTACATAAATTTATGCAAAGGAACAGAATATATAGTTCCTCCATAGGCTTCCAATAAAACTGATGAATTCAAGGAAGTATTCTCTGAAAGGGTAATATTCCTTCTCTGACAAGTGAGCAATATGCTCCATATCTCTAAAGGTATTTACTTTAGTTGGTTCTGAGTTTTCCTGAAGGGAAATAAGACTTTCGCAATAATAAGGGGGCCCTACCTTTTTCTACTTCTAGGGACATGTTACTAGGGATATTAGAGATTTTCCCGATGGGTTGAGGTTTTTGGGGCAGTTGGAACTGATATGACCTACTTTATTACACCTGAAGCAGACGACAGCTTGCCCTTTTACTCCCTGATGACGTTGCAAGTGGTGTCGTTTTTGGCTGGTGCCTCTCTGGATATTGTTGTCGAGATGCTCCATAAGTAGTTTGCCTCTCCGCAGGGGGACCATATGTTGAGAAGCGTGGCTCACCAGGTGACTTGGTTGGATGTCGTAGACTCTCTCCCTCCGGCTGGCACTTCATTCTCCAATGTTGTCGATCTCTGCTCACGCCAGACTGTTTAAAAGAGAGACGGGACCGCTCGGACAAGGAGCGGTTCGTTTCGAAGGTATCAGCCAACCTGGCCGCCTCCAATGCAGTGGTTAAGTCACGATCCTGCAGAAAGACACGAACCTCTGGTCCCACAGACTCCAGCAGGTTATCAATCAGAATAAGCTGCACCAGCTCCTCAAAGTTAGAGACACCACTCGCTTTATACCAGCTGGTAAAAGCTTTGGTTTGCTGTCTCACAAAGTCCACCAGGATTAACCAAGCTGCCGCCTGTTCAATTTGAAGGTCTTACGATATTTAGCTGGGATACATGTATATGCTCCCAACACTGTGGTCTTCACTACTTGATAATCAGAGAATTCAGCGTCAGTTAATACCGACGTAAATTCCTGTGCCTTACCCAATAATGCTGTATGAACCAACGCTGCCCAGTGCTGTTCCGGCCACCTCAAGGCTCGAGCCTGATTTTCGAAGCTTTCGAAAAATTGCTCTGGTTCGGCCTCATGAAGCGGGGAACAAGCTGTACTGCTTTTTGTAAACTGAAATCGTTTACAGAATGCGAAAACTGCCTCCCTTTCTCTTTCCCTATCAAATTCTTCCCTTGCGAATGCTCTCTGTTCCCTAGTTTGCTCAAGATTGATTTTTGCCAGCTGAAGTGCCAACGACGCTGATTCACCCTGAGACAACCCAGCTGCACTATACTGACCATTTTGCTCCGTAGGTGTATCATCTTCCTCCTGCGAGAACATAGTAGTTTTTGCCCTAGCTCCCCTAGAGGGAGGAGTCTGATGTGCCATCTCTTCTTCAATAAGTATGTCAGCAATAAGTGAACGCAGTTGCGCAGCTGTAAGAGTGCGTTTATAGGGAATGCCAATGGAACGAGGGAATTTGCCAACAACGCTGTAGGGACAATTTAGGTAGTTATGCAAAGTATATGCCGACACCAGGCGTCTGACTCGTCTAGGTGGCATAAGTTATTCGCTATGCACAGTACGAATACCCCAACGTAAACACGTTAATTTGCAGAACACGCTTAGCTATGCACAGTACGATTGCAGAATACGCATACAAGCAAAGCCGACTGCACACAAGACTGACCGTAGCGAAGCGAGCACACTGAACAAGCTAGTAGCGAGCTGCTGAACGATCACACAATAGCAAGGCTGATCATAAGCAACTGACACGCAAAATTTGTAAAGCGAAGCGAAACAGCAAGCTACACAATGTTCCTGCTACAAGCTTCACCCTAACTCAACCGTTTCCTCTAAGTCCAGCTCTCGGACAGGCTACCCATATTATAACCTAGGATTTCAAATGGCCTGTTATCCAGGTGTAATGGGAGCAAATAAACACAGTAGAAAAAATTTAGACTCATATTAATCCTTCACCAATTATAACAGCAATATGTACACTATGTACAGTGATAAATATAGTGCACTCCACGGTAAGCAAGGCAGAAATAGAAGCCACAAGATAGCAGACCGTGCTTCAACCAGCTCTAGAGTGGGAATGACAAGGGCAGACAGGAGAGCGGTATCCACATAACCTCTGCGATTGTCAATCCCACCTTCTTATTGGCTAGAACCTGGTCACTAGTTGAACGATGGGGCCCCATCATCAACTCTTAGCAACCTGGTTCGCTGGTTGGGGAGATAGCCTGTAAATGAGGGTGTGTCCATGCGCCGAATAAAGGTTACGTACTCTTTGCATGCCAAAAGGCATACTGCTCTTATCTGTATTTTTTTTGTACCTCTGTATGTGTGCACAAATTTATAATAAATAAATAAAAAATAAATAAATAAATAAATAAATAAATCATTATACTGACTCAAATTTCATCATTATACTGACTCAAATTTCATTTATTATACTGACTCAAATTTCATCATTATACTGACTCAGAAATTGTGCAGACGGTTGTAAATCCACAGCAGCAAGCCAGTGGAGGAGAAAGCAGTGATGAAAATGAGGAAGATATAGGAGAAAGAGTCTCTACTGATAGGTTAATTAAGTGTATTCTAACCTAACCACTCTATAATCTGGTAAACTCACTAATCCAGCACACTACAGGTCCCAATGACACCGGATTAGTGATGGCCGACCTGTATCTCCTTCCTGTAGGGAACAGTGAGTACAAGGACACTGTCAGGGAAGGGCTAAAGCCTCCCATAACCCTACCTGGGAAAAGTAGGCCTTAGAGAAGAATGCATGTCACAATGGGTGATCTATATATAAATTAAGTGAATGTTAGGTGTTGGGAAGAAGTGTATAACTCAAAGATAATGAGGGTGATACAGAGTGGAAATTATAAAAAGGTGTTTTTAGGATGAATCTAAAAAAATTGCAAAGGTTGTTGGAAGAATTCGGGAGAATATGTAAAAGACTAAAATTTAAAATTATGGAAAAGGGCAGGAAAAGGAGAATTCAAACCTTAGGCAATAAAATACAAGGTGCTATCCAAAAGTTCCTGGACTCCAATTTTTAGGCACTACCTGGGTGAAATAAAGGGGATGTAAATAGCGTGCTGAAAATTTCCAGCCAAGACAGGACTCGCAGCAATGGTTTCAAGTTGGAAAAATTCAGATTCAGGAAGGATATAGGAAAGCTCTGGTTTGGTAATAGAGTTGTGGATGAGTGGAACAAACTCCCCAGTACAGTTATTGAGGCTAAAACATTATGTTGTTTTAAAAATAGGTTAGATAAATACATGAGTGGGTGTGGGTGGGTGTGAGTTGGACCTGACTAGCTTGTGCTGCTGGGTCTGGTGCAGTGCTCCATCCTTGAGTGGGGATGACCAGACTGGGTGGGTCATTGGGATAATCCGGGGGGCAGGTGATTGGTCTAATCCGGGGGAGGACATGAACCTGCTCCGCATGGGTCAGTAGGCCGGTTGCAGTGTTCCTTCTTTCTTATGTTCTTATGAAATAGGGCAGCAGCATAGATCATGGTACACAGTACACTCCTTTGTTAAATAGTGTGGTGAGTTTCAATGCAGTCATTCCATTGATGCTAGAGGGGCATTTTTTGTTGTGTTATGAGAGGCAAATGGTTGCAAAATCTGTGCCGCACTTGCTGACTTACGAACAGAAAGACCATTGTTTTCTGGCCAAAAACAATATAGAGGTGACCCAATCTACCTGGAGTTCATTACCTTTGTAACTAGTTCAGCTATCATAACTTTGGGGTCCAGTCCCTGGACCCATTTATGCACCTTTGTAATCTTTTGACTACCGCCCACAGGATGGGTATGGGGTGCATAATAAAGATATTAAACTAGCCCCTGTGACTTCCGTCTCTTCCCAAAAGTAAACATGGCAAACAAGGAATGGCATTTTAATAATATAGAGGAAATTCAAGCAGAATTGCTGGCTGCACTAAGACTCTCAAGAAAGAAGAGCTCTAGAAATGTTTTGAAAAGTAACAGGCACTGGGATGAGTGTATAGCCTCAAAAAGAGAATAGCTCAAAAGAATCAATTTCAATTTGGGTATTAGGTAAGCCTAAATATTTTTTTCATGGCAGACCAGGAACTTTTGATAGCTCCTCAAATTGGATATCAAACTGGAGGGAGTATGGAGGAAGTAAATACACCTACCATCTGACTTACGACCTGCTCGACTTACGACCGTGTTTTTTATGCCAAATTTCTGGGAAATAAACAAGTATTTGTGTTGTACACAGTGTTTATCCTAAACCTTACTGTATAAAATACAGTACTAACAACATAAAAAGTAAAGTAAAACATGAAATACCAAAACAAAACAATAAAATAAAGTCATTACAAAAATGTTTTTTTGATATTCAGTAGTAAAGTTCGACTTACGACCATTTCAACTTACGACCGGTTTCTCGGAACCGAACTCGGTCATAAGTCAGATGGTAGGTGTACTTGGGAGTAGACATATTGGAAGATGGGTCCATAAGAGAGGAGTTGAACTATACAACAGATAAATTATTGAACAAAGCCTATATTATTTAAAAAAAAAATAATAAATCTGACATGCTTAACCCTTAAACTATCCAAACGTTGATCTACGTTCACGTGTGTAGCGCTCCGACCTTGATTTTCCCCATTTGAAAGCATGTAAAAAAAAAAGTAGATCTACGTTCGGAGCCTGCCGCACATCAACGTATATCTATGTGTGGACAGTTTAAGAGTTAATTAAAAACACTCAAGACTTTTGTAAAAACAAAAATAAAAATCTGAAAAATCTAAATTTTTAATGTTTCTACAAATACAACATGTACTTCTGTTCTAAATTTATAGCAATTTCAAAACAAAAGTCCTTCGGTGAAGGGTAGAATGGATCAGATAAGCGTCAAACCTTTCAATCCACTGGATGATACAGGCAGAATGGAAAGTGTGGCCACATGGAGCAGTGGAAAACATCAGTGGTTGCTATGAAGAGATCCCCACAGATGACACACCCACTGGCATTCTGTGCAATTATTCCCCGTACCACAACCTCTGCAAAATAGAGTCCGTAAGTGACATGGTTTCAAAGCAATAATTTTTAAAAGTGCAAAGCTGCATGTTAAGTGAATTACCTGAGTCAAGACAAGAAAGACAGTTATCAGATTATCATTATAATCAAGGGGGAGCGCTATACCCACAGGATTATACAGCGCCTGTGTGGGGGGGATGTGGAAGTTATTCAGGCTTAATTCAGGCAACTGGAGCACAGATTCAATTCCCTAGATCAAGAGCCCCTCACCAACATCAGGGAACGTTCCTTGAGGGGTATCAGATTACTAGCACCAAAGAGTTAAGTCACATTTAGCCAACAAAGCCAGGCAGCACGGCTCTTTTCCATTTGGGGTCTTTAATAAGTAAATAGGTTTATTTAGGTATCTCCACCCCCTCCCTCCCTCCCTCTCCCTCCCTCCCTCCCTCTCTCCCTCTCTCTCTCTCTCTCCTCTCTCTCTCTCTCTCTGTTCATTGATTTTAATGAAAATTAATGTTACACAGTATTTAACCCTTTGACTGTCGCGGCCGTATATATACGTCTTATGAGGTACCGTGTTTGACGTATATATACTCATAAATTCTAGCGGCTTCAAATCAGGCAGGAGAAAGCTGGTAGGCCCACATGTGTGGTCAGTGTGCACCATATAAAAAAAATCCTGGAGCACGCAGTGCATAATGAGAAAAAAAAAAACTCTGACCATTTTTTTTAATTAAAGTGCCGACTTTGTGGTCTATTTTCGTATAGTATTTATGGTTGTATTCTCATTTTCTTGGTCTCATTTGATAGAATGGAAAACATATTATAGAAATAGAGGTGATTTTGATTGATTTTACTATAAAAAGAACCTGGAAATGGAGCTCAAAGTAGGGGAAATGTTTGATTTTTGCCAATGTTCAAAAGTAAACAAATGATGCCATTGTCTAATAAATGTCTAACTAGCCATTCTAATATGCAGTCATGAATGGGTTGATGTTATTTATACAATTATTACAGTATTGCAGTAGTCTGCATAATAGTAAGTCTTCTATTTTTTGTTTGAATAAAAATTCAAAATAGAAAGCAAGAGTAATATCAGAGGGGCCTGGAGACATGACTGATGAACAAAGAAAATGTTATTTTAGAGCCAGGAATGTCTGTATTGTTCATTCTGGACCTTATTTTGAAATTGTAATATATTTTAATTTTCGTGAAATTGGCCAAATTGCAAATTTCTGACCATGTTATTGGGTAGTTGAAATCGGTAAATGGGCAGTTTCTTGTACTCAATCGATAGAAAAAATGGAGTTCTAAAGAATTAGCTATGAGTTTGGTCGACTGGAACAATGAAATTAGCCGAAAATAGGGCTCAAAATGGGCGAAATCGCCGATTTGTAAACATCGCCGAGGTCGCTAACTTCGCGAGAGCATAACTCCGTCAGTTTTCCATCAAATTTCGTTTTTTTGGTGTCATTACAATCAGGAAAAGATTTTCTATCATTTCATAAGAAAAATAATTTTTTTTTTTTAAATTTTGCGACACCAGGAGACACCTCAGGATTGGGGGTTGCGACAGTCGAAGGGTTAAGACATCTTTTTGCCTTTTGTGATGTGCTATATGATTACACACAATTACAATTATCACACCTAGTAACATGTGTGTAAATTACCTAGGATAACTCAAAATGCTATATGGAGGGTTCAAAACTGGTCCCACAGTAAGCCCATCACAACTCAAGAAATCTTATTAGCACAATTGTGAAATAAAAAATCACAGAATGGGTGGGATTTAAATTCATGGCAGGTTAGTCCAAAAAACACATTGGCCTACCTGGAGTACACCTGGAGAGGTTTTCGGGGGTCAATGCCCCGATGACCCAGTCTGTGACCAGGCCTCATGGTGGATCAGGGCTTGATCAACCCGACTGTTACTGCTGGCTGCATGCAACCCGATGTACAAACTACAGCCTGGCTGGTCAGGTACTGACTTTAGGTGCCTGTCCAGCACCTTCTTGAAGACTGCCAGGGGTCTATTGGTAATCCTCCTTATGTATGCTGGAAGGCAGTTGAACAGGCTTGAGCCCTTGACACTTATTGTATGGTCTCTTAACATGCTAGTGACACCCCTGCTTTTCATTGGGGGATGGTGCATCGCCTGCCAAGTCTTTTGCTTTCGTAGTGAGTGATTTTCGTGTGCAAGTTTGGTACTAATCTCTCTACAATTTTCCAAGTGTATATAATCGTGTATTTTTCCTGCCTGCGTTCTAGGGAGTACAGGTTTAGGAACTTCAAGCGTTCCCAGTAATTGAGGTGTTTTATCGCAGTTGTGTGTGCCGTGAAGGTTCTCTGTACATTTTCTAGGTCAGCAATTTTACCTGCCTTGAAAGGTGCTGTTAGCGTGCAGCAATAGTTCAGCTTAGATAGAAGAAGCGACCTGGGTTCAAACCCCAGTCATTCTGTGACATGTGCATTTAAGGGAGGGGCGAGCACAATCACCAACTTTTTTTTCTTTTTGATCAGATTTCAATGGATTTTGACAGTGGATTAAGCAGCTTAAAAAAACATATAGGCTGTGTTTATTTTGACTGTTAGCCTTCAAGTTAGATAGAAAAAAATTATTTTTGCACAACTTTATGGGTCCTAGGGCTTTCCAATTTCTACTAAATTGGGAAGATGCACAATATCTTAAATGTTTCTCACAATTATATCACATAAATGTTAAACCTAAAACCCAATCTAACTTTACTATTTTTTTAAATAAACTACCTAACAGAATTCTCCATACGACTGAATGTACAATAATGCATGCAACCATATGACCTGTCTTTGTAATACTCACTTGTACTTTATAGTAATCTGTTTACATTAATGTTTTATCACTGATTTCATCATTGCTTAGTTAATCTTAAGTTAATTTTAAGCCAGCCCGTAATGCTATGCATATAAGTGGCTTTGGCATGCTGCTCTTATCTGTATTTTTTTTTTGTACCTCTGTATGTGTGCTCAAATTGTAATAAATAAATAAATAAATAAATGCTCTAGTTGACATCAGATTAAACATAAAGGCTGGTTAATAATGACCCAGAGAATTTTAGCGATAATGTCAGCACATTCCATAAAAAAAAAATGTTGAAATTAGTTTTTTGTTGTTGTTGTTGTTTTTCAGAGGAGGAAAAAAATCATTAACCAAATGCTGTTCACAATATGACAACTCTTCTCTGGGTGTTTGTAGAACCATCATTCCTCAATAACGTCAGCAAAAATCATGACAATCCAATGAATATTTAACGAAAAAATGGATTAATATGTCAATAACTTATTACTGAGATTTTTTATTTTTTTGTGGCGTGAAACTCTAGGGAAGTCGTGAGCCACCGTTCAGCATGCTACACCATACCTATCTTATCTACAGCCTGCCCGCTACTGACGGGCTTACTGTCTGCTCTCCTCACACTAGCCAGCATACAAGTTGCCATGTAGAGTAAAGTAGGGCCCCGCTTTATGGCATTTCGCCTTATGGCATTCCGCTAATATGGCGATGTCAAATTATGACCAAAATTTGCTATACGGCAAGCAGTCTTTCAAATACAGCGCGCCCCCACCCGTTTGTTTACATTCTCCGTGACCACATCCATTATGTCAGGAAACTTTCCAAAATTTCAAGTGTTTTAAAGTTACTGCGTATTTTATATGTACTCTGATAATTATACTTATGTGTACCTGTACCTAAATATACAGTAGTCCCTCGCTTTTCGTAATTCCCGGCAATCGTAAAATTCGCCAATCATAGGGGTATTTTCGTATAAACATGGACTCGCTTTTCATAGGTTGACTCGCGAGTCGTAGTTCATCCGGGACGCGTACGCACGGCGTGGGCCAGGGCGGCAGCCAGTCTGGCATTGTTTACCAGTGAGCAAAGGTCCCCTCGCGTGCTCCAGCGAAATATTTCATAATATTCCATTTATTTTAGTGCTTGCAAGTACAGTGGACCCTCAACCAGCGATATTAAATCCGTTCCTGAGAGCTCATCGTTAGTCAAAATTATCGTTAGTCAAGTTAATTTTCCCCATAAGAAATAATGGAAATCAAATTAATCCGTGCAAGACACCCAAAAGTATTGAAAAAAAAATTTTTACCACATGAAATATAAATTTTAATACACACAAACTGAAGAAGACATGCACAGTTTACATGACACTTACCTTTATTGAAGATCTGGTGATGATTGATGGGATGGGAAGAGGGGAGTGTGTTGATGGTCTTAGTGTTTAGAAGGGGAATCCCTTCCATTAGCACTTGAGGCAGCAAATCTTTTTCTGGAGTTTACTTCCCTTGTTCTTTTAATGCCACTAGGACCAGCTTCAGAGTCACTGGACTTCTGTCGCACAACATATCTGTCCATAGATACTTGTACCTCTCGTTCCTTTATGACTTTCCTAAAGTGGTTCACAACATTGTCAGTGTACAGGTTGCCAACATGGCTTGCAGTAGCTGTGTCAGGGTGATTTTCATCAAAAAAGGTTTGCACTTCAAGCCACTTTGCACACATTTCCTTTATCTTAGAAGTAGGCAACTTCTTCAATTTCTCTCTCCCTCCTCCGAAGCAGTTTCCTCAGGTGGGGCCTCTTGCTATTGAAGATGATCTAGCAGCTCATCAGTGGTTAGTTCTTCACTGTCCTCCACCACCAACTCTTCCACATCCTCCCCACTAACCTCCAACCCCAAGGACTTCCCCAATGCCACAATGGATTCCTCAACTGGCATAGGATTCTCAGGGTTATCCTCAAACCTTCAAAATCCCTTTGTCTAAACATTCTGGCCACAGTTTTTTCCAAGCAGAGTTCAATGTCCTCTTAGTCACTTCCTCCCAAGCCTTACCTATAATGTTTACACAACTGAGGATGGTAAAATGATCTTTCCAAACTCTCTTAGAGTCAGTTGAGTTTCTGAGGTCACTACAAAGCACCTTTCAAACATAGCTTTTGTGTACAGTTTCTTGAAGTTGGAAATAACCTGCTGGTCCAGGGGCTGCAGGAGAGGAGTGGTATTAGGAGCAAAAACTTCACCTTAATGAAGCTCAAGTCCCTAAGTCCCCAGGAGGCACTTAAGGTCTAATTTCTTTTCAATTAGGTAATTTTTTCACATTGGGGGAAAAATGCATGGTGTAACCAGTCATAGAAAAAGTCCCTAGTGACCCATGCCTTACTGTTTACCCTCCACAGCACACACAAATTAGCCTTGAGGACATTGTTTTTCCTGAACATTCTTGGAGTTTCAGAGTGATACACCAATAAAGGCTTCACTTTGCAATCACCACTAGCTTTGGGCACACATCACAGAGTAAGCCTGTCTTTCATAGGCTTATGTCCTGGGAGTGCCTTTTCCTCCTGAGTAATGTACGTCCTGCTTGTCATTTTCTTCCAAAACAGGCCTGTTTTGTCACAATTAAACACTTGTTCAGGTTTCAGTCCTTCACTGTCTATGTACTCCTTGAATTCCTGCACATATTTTTCAGCCGCTTTGTGGTCCGAACTGCAGCCTCACCATGCCTTATCACACTATGAATGCCACTACGCTTCTTAAATCTCTCAAACCAACCTTTGCTGGCCTTAAATTCACTCACATCACTAGTTGCTGGCATTTTTAATTAAATCGTCATGCAACTTCCTAGCCTTTTCACATAAGATCGCTTGAGAGATGCTGTCTCCTGCTATCTGTTTCTCGTTTATCCACACCAATAACAATCTTTCAACATCTTCTATCACTTGCGATCTCAGTTTCGAAAACATAGTTGCACCTTTGGCAAGAACAGCTTCCTTGATTGCCGTTTTCTTGCCCACAATTTGTAGCGATGGTTGATTGGGGTTTATTAATACAACCCGACCAGCTCAGAGACACGCACTCCGCTTTCATACTTAACAATGATCTCTTTCTTCATATCCATAGTAATTCTCACCCTTTTTGCTCTAGGGTTGGCACTAGAAGCTTTCTTGGGGCCCATGGTGACTTATTTTGCAGGTGCAATCACTACAAAGGCTGTGATAATATGAGATGTTCCAGTTGTTGTATGTTTGGAAGCGACCGCCGTGGCTGGCTGGCTTGTAAACACTGGCACCCAAGGGACAAGTGAGGCACGCTCAGGCCAAAGTGGACGCTTATGGTACGGAACGAATAGCGCTGGTCGGGTTTTTAAGAGCTAGTCGAGGCAAAATTTTTGCGTTAAAATGCATCGCTAGTCTGATTTATCGTTAATCGATGCCATAGCTGGTCGCGGGTCCACTGTACTAAATAAGCTACCATGGCTCCAAAGAAAGCTCGTAGTGCCAAGCCTGTGGTAAAGAAGGTGAGACTGTCCAGGATGTATAAGAAACCCTACACAACCTTATGTTCCATAGTGGCCAAGAAAAATTAAATAAAGGATGCTGTTGTTGCAAAGGGAGTAACTATGCTGACAAAAATGAGATCACCAGTACTGGAAGAGGTTGAGAAGTTATTTGTGGAGAAATTTTCTCCAGGAGGGGGGTATCAGCCCCCTTCAGCCCTTTCAGCCCCTTCAGCCCCTTTCAGCCCTGAGTGGCCAAGCCCTCAGAAGGGGCGAGCGTCTTGTTTACTGCTAGAGTGAGTAATTGATCACAGATGCTATGCCACGTAGTCAAGTGACCTCTGCTCCTTGCAGCGTGTTTGCAAAGTGTATTTTTATAAGAGACAGTACATCTCTTACTTAGCAGACAATTAAGGAAAATCCTGTTCCCACTTTATTACCATAGTAAAAATATTGTTGTCTATGCTTAAGACAGCAAGAAACAAACATTCTGCTTTGCTTCATCGAGGAGGTGACAAGGATGCAAGGTACTAGGTCAGCGTTTTTTTTTTTTTTTTGTGCTAGGGCAGTGACGGCTTGGGGCGGTGTGGCGAGGCCAGATTAACTTTGACTCTACTACGAGTGACACTGACGCCAGGATAACCAACAAAGAACACTGATCTGTGCGTTAGTGTGGACAAAGTGTCTCACAAAACACGATAAACATAAGAGAGGTGTGATCAGCTTCTCTTGTGATACATTGTGAACAATAAAGACAAATCTTGTGGAACATAGTGTACCAGTGTGCGTTTCCTAGACAATGGAAGACGTGGACATCCAAGGACACTTCAGCTTCTATCAAGTCACCGATACCTGTCGAAGGTGTTGAGAACACCATAGCTCACGTTACAAAGAGCAAGGTATGTTACGAATTTCTTGTAGATCGGGGGATTGCGCAATTCTTGAGTCACAAGGAGTTTGTAATCAACCTATAATCGGCAGTAAGGTGTGGACTTTTGAGTCCAAACAAGTAAGTATTTCGTCAGCCATCATCGAATGAAATATGCTGACATAACACCCCCTAGGGGTAATTTATACTTACAAATTGTATCTCTTGACAGCCCACTGTTGTGATGGTTTCGACAGCTTCTAGACCTCGTCTGCAGGGGCGGCTGTGTAGACGATTTGCTGTCATTTATCAGCTAAGTGTTCATTATATATAGTTATAAATTATATCTTAGCTGGTAAGGCCAGAATTCTCAACAGGATTTGGTCGTGCTCGAACCGGATAAAGACCACACTGTGGTCCAAATATGTTGTACTACAGTGTACAAATAACCTATGAGCCAAGGTCCTTCGAAAAAAGATGTAAAACTAGTGTTTTACAATATAAATCAGTATAAATGAGTCCCTCCAGACTCAATCACAGAGAATGGGCAGCCAAAAGAAAACGGGCGCTCACCCAGCGTTCACCCAAAAGAAAACGGGCGCTCACCCAGCGGACACCCAAAGAAAACGGGAGCTGGGTGACTCACCCACATCCTGCACCCACTGCTCCAATCTGGAGAAATTGCTGATTAAGACAACACCACCAAGTGATGTTGTTTGTCAGAGTGTATATATACACATAGTGTTTATAATGTTTATAGACAGAAATTAAGAGACAAGATTGTGTTAAAGTTTGTTTCTTATAGATCTACCTGTTATATTAAAGGAACTTATATATAAAGTGTAAGCTTTCAAATATATTAACAGTGAAATTTATATATGTGTAAGTAATATTCACGTGTGATTACAGTTATACAGTGACATTTATAGTGTATAGTGAATGAAGTGTATAACATCGTTATTTACGATTAATCATCATGAGCAGGCTGACACAGCAAAACTCTAAGCCATAAACACCAGACACATGTACCCTGTACCCTTCATGGTCATTGACCCTGAGGTTAAGCTTAGTGGGTCAGTAGTGTCTGACTCGATTATTGCTGACTTAAGCATAACAAAAACTCAGCTGTTTATAGCAGTACAGTGTTTTTTAAACACTCTAAGTGTGGTGCTAGAATTTTCAGTATACCATTAAAATGGCTTGTTTGAAAACTCAGTTTCAGTCTTTACAGACTAAGATTACACAATTAGAAAATCTAATTTCAGTCTGTCTAGGATTAACTCAAGATACAAACATAGATTTTGATGATCTTGAGGTCAAGTTTGGATTATTTACACAGCATCTGGAAATAAATAATTCAGACTATACACATTATGAAAATAAATTTCTTGAATCAGATCCATCTGAGGATGAAATTAAAAATGTTTTGGATACTTTTAGTGATCAACAATTAAGGTGGACAGGAGTACAGGCTATCTGCCGCAAAACTCTGTCACAGAGACCTACTACTACTAGTGGTCAAACACCTATTACACCTGTAACAACAAGTGTCCCATTACCAAGCTTACCTACATTGTCATTACCTATTTTCCAAGGTCATAATTATGAAGAATTCATAGTGGTTTTCATCCATAGTAAATTCACGAACTGACATAGATGAGATTGCCAAGTTCAATTACCTTAAATGTCTTGTGAAGGGAGAACCCTATGAACTGATTAAGTCATTTCCGGTGGTCAAAGGCAATTATCAAATAGCCTTACGTGTCTTAGCAGACAATTACTTCGATGCTGACAAGGCTAGAATTAGACATGCAGTCTTAATATCAAGCTGAAGCCACCCAAAACATTGTTATTCAGACTTACAGGCATTTAGAATTACATTAGACAATAGTCTCAGATCTCTAGATCTAAATATGACCTAAGACAATGTGATTGGTTTATCAGTGGTATTGTACAAGATAAGTTGTCACCACAAACTATTGAACGATTAAATATTATGTTCAATAAACGCTATTTCACTTGTGAAGAAATTAGCAATGGTTTACAAACAATAGTTTTCATGCATGCAAGCAACGAGAAAAGATGAAAAATCCACAAATCCCGTGGATAACAAACCTTCAACTCAGTATAGAAAGAGTATAACTACTCCCACTAAACCACATAATGGGAAATCCCATATAGGCATTTATCAAGCTGTGAATACAATAGACAGTAAACAGACTGTCATACATAAACGTACTCCAAAATGTGTACTTTTGTGATGGAACACATTGGGCACAGTATTGTAGTCAATACACATCAATGGAGGCACGTAAACAACGTGTTCATCAGCTGAAAAGATGCATCAAGTGTTTAGGTGAACACAAGGGAGGAAAACTCACTGAAGAAGTGTTTTAAATGCAAGGTATGCATCATACAGCATTATGCCCAACCTTTGCTGACAGCAGCATACTTCCCACAGAATCAGGAAGTCAACAAGCAACAGCATTAAATGTGAGAGAAAGTTTAAAGCAACTGCTCTCCCATAGCTGAGTTGAGTTATCTAATAAATTACGCAAAACTCAATGTGCTAACACTATTTTGATCAAGGCTCACAAAGGTCCTTCATAAGAAGATCAGTGTTGCAGAAACTGAATAAACAACCCTATGCCAAAATACAGTTAGATATAGCTGGTTTTTCCATAATTCTGGTTAAACAGACATATGACCTAGCCAAAATCACTGGTGGTCTAGGAAACAGGAAAAAGACAGTAGAAGCTGTGGTAGTAGATGATTTGCCTAAGTCTGTGCAGATCCAGGGATTAAAAGAAACAGTTGCAGCACTGAAAGCAGCTAAGGTCAAGTTAGCCTGTCCTGACATACAGACGGACACAATTAGTCCAATTGATTTAATCATTGGAAGTGATTATTATCACTGTTTTGTGCAAAATTAGTAAGTAAAACATGATGTTCACTTGCTGAAAACAGCAGGAGGCCACATGAATGTGGGCCCATTCCCTCTCAAAGTGGGAAAGAAGGTTTTGATTA
>NW_026478528.1:7500-11143 GCF_026875155.1 Cherax quadricarinatus | reverse complement strand
CAAAAATTTTTTTTGGGCAATGTACAAGGAACATTACTTTTAATACTTTAATACTGTCCTAGTTCCTTAGGGAATGAGGGATTTTGTTAGAAAAAAATTTTTTTTTTTTTAACAAGTGGGGCCGCTCCCCCCGAGGCGGGGCCCCAAAAAAGAAAAAACCCCCAAAAAGAAAAACTTTTTTTGTCATTCAACACTTTACCTCACTCACAAAATCTGTTTGCAGAGGTCTCAAAAACAAAACAGCTTAAAAGATTACATTACACAACATACCCCTCCAAATGTATACCCCGAACCCCCCCCTTTTAGAGTGCAGGCATTGTATTTCCCATTTCCAGGCCCAAGCCCGGAATAAAAAAAATAACTGGTTTCCTGTTTCCCTTTCATAAATATCCCCTCCCACCTAAAAATTTAATTACAAAAAAAATGACACCAAATACATTTTCGGGATTTTCAATATTTGCCAAAATTGCCCTTTTGGTGTAGCCCTCCATTTTCAAATGTATCAAGTTTTGATGTTAAGCAAAGTAAAGTGGTTTTATCTCTTGAGAAATTGTTACCTTCCCACAGTGTGTGCATATCGGGTGGCTGCCTAAAGCTCAGCAAACTCCCAAAGTTTCCATCTTCTGATTCAGAGTTCCTTACGCACCCCTCAAACAAACTTTTTTCCGGGGGTGGCGGCTGTCCTCAAGTTTTTTTAGAAAGTTTACTTCACCTTTTTCCAAAAAAGAGTAGTGGATCACCAAATGTTTGCCCCCTTTCCTTCAAAACCCTTAACGTATGATTTTTTTATGTTTGTTTTTAATTTTGAACCAAACTTATAAGCAAACAAAACCAATCTACGAATGTTTACACAATATAAAATACTTTCGTAATATTCTAGTATTTTCGTTAACGTTTTTTTTAGGGATTTTTTTATTTAGCAAAATTGGATACTCAGCAAAAGCTGTACCCCATTCAATATGGCGTTACATAAAGGGAACAAAAGGGGCTAAAAATTTTCCCCCGTCTACTCCATCATGTAAGGTATGAAAATTTTTAGTGTTGAAATCTTTTGGCTGAGCTCAGGACTTCAGTGGGCAAGATATTAATCAAGTACTTCCCCAAAGGTTCAGCACCTATGGGAACTTTAAAAATTTCTGTTCCAGCAAAGCCAAGTTACTAGTCCTTTTGGAATTACCACACAATCTATCCCACTCGATTTCTCCCCATTTATGCAAACTCTGTTGCTTATTGTAAAACCCCGGGCTGTATCTAAAAAAAAATTTTCCCTCCCTATTCTTGTCTCTATTTTCCCTCAAGAACCCTTCTGGTGGGGAAATTATAAAAAACCTTATTTAGTCCATATATACATATAAATATTCATTCTCGGGACCAAACCCCCTCAGTTTACCTTAGTAAAAAAATTGGAAAATTATAAGGCAGGAATGCCCCTTGTAAAATTTGAAAGATTCATGATCCCTTTAAAGGTTGGCTTCAAATAGTCTACCCCCAAAAATGGAGGTTAGGCAAATTTTGTTTTTTAATTAAAAAAGTTTATGATTTCCCTTTTGGGAGATAGTACCTTTTATTTACCCCGCCATTTTTCACTTTTTGCCACTATGCCAGTTTGTAGTAATATGTTGGAAGATAACCCAATTGTTTGTTTAAATTCCTCCCTTAAATTTTTTCCCTTTGAGTCAGTTCATCGGGTCTGGTCTTTTCTTTAGTTTTAATTATCTACTAGTTGGAACCATGTCATTGGACTTTGACATGATAACTTTTTTTCGCCCTGACCTGTGTTTTTTTTATTTTTGGGAATTTTTTTAGTATCTTCCTCTGTGGGAAAGGGGTATTTTTAAATAGTTTAAGGTTAAAAAGGGGTTGGGGTCAACTACAGGCAAATTGGCCCTTAAAACCCGAATTAAAATCCAAAAAAATTTTTGGGACAGTTTGTACACAGGTTTTTCGATTACTTTTTATGGTGGGACGAAAAAAAGTCCATTGGGACTTATCCTGGTTTAGGGGCAAAATTGCTGAAAAGGAAAAACTCAGAATGGACTGTATCTTTTTTCACATTTTCCTTTACTTTAAATTTAATGGGTTTTTCCCATTTCCCCCCTTTGGGGGAAAACCCTGTTAATTTATGTCGTGGTACTTCCTTGAAATTGGGGGGTTCTTTTTTGTTTAAAGTATATTCTGGGTTTGTAAAAGACTTTTAAGGCCCTCACTTTACGGGATGTCCACAAAAATTTCGAAGGTTGGTAAGGAAAATTTCATTTTGTTTTGTTTTAAAATGCAATTAATTTCCCAAATCAAAAATTTTCAATTAAATTTTTAAATTGCACAAAAACCATATACAATTTTTAATGTTTACTTTTAGTATTTTTCAATCTCCCGGTCCCGTGGGTGTTTTGACCCCTTTTAAGGTTTTTTGATTTTGTTTTTTTTAAAAATAATTATATTTAAAGGAGGGAAAAAAAGGGGGAAAATTTAAGAGTTTTTAGTGGTTTCCAACCTCTTATATTTTCCCCTCCTAAAAAATTTTTACATTTTTTTCCCTTTTTTTTAAAAACCCGGTTTATTTTTAGACTTTTTACCGGGGTTTTTAAATTTTTTTAGTCCGCGGGGCCCTATATATTCGTCTTACGAAGGGAGTGTTTTTTACGTATTTTTACTCATAAAAATTTAGCGGCTTCCCAAAACAAGGAGGAGAAAGGGTTTGGGGGCCCACATGTGAGAGCATGGGTCGGGTTTGGTCAGTGGCTTTTTTATTTTTTTTTTGTTTTAATTTATTGATTATTTATTTTTTTTTTCTTCTTTTTTTTTTAATATTTTTTTGTTTTTTTTTTTTTTTGAAAATTTCTTTTTTTTGTTTTTTGTTTTTGTTATTTGTTTATTTTTTTGTGTTTTTTTTATTTTATTTTTTTTTTTCTTTTTTTTTGGTTTTTTTTTTTTTCTTGTTTCTGCTTTTTTCTAATTTGTATTTTTGTTTTTTTAAATTTTTTTTTTTTTTTTTTTTTTTTTTTTTTTTTTTTTTTTTTTTTTTTTTTGTTTTTTTGTTTTTTTTTTTATTTTTGTTTATTTGGTTTGTTTTTTTTTTATTTTGGTTTTATTTTTAATTTTTTGTTTTTTTTTTTTTGTAATTTTTTTCTATTTTTTTTTTTTTTGTTTTGTTTTTCTTTTTTCTTTTTTTTAAAATTTATTTTGAATGTTAGTTTTTCTTGTTTTTTTTTCTTTTTTTTTTTTTTTTTTTTTTTTTTTTTTTTTTTATTTTTTTTGTTCTTTTTTGTTTGCTTTTTATTTTTTTTTTGTTTTTTTTTGTTTTTTTTTTTTTTTTTTGTTTTTATTTTTTTATTTTTTTTTTATTTTTTTTTTTTTTTATTTTTATTTTAATTAATCTTTTTTTTTTTTTTTTTTTTATTTATTTTTCTTTTCTTTTTTTTTTTTTTTTTTTTTGTTTTTTTAATTTTATTATTTCCTATTGTTTTTATTGTTTTTCTTTTTTGTATTGTATTTTTTTTTTTTTGATTTTTTTTGTCTTTTTTTCATTATTTTTTTTCTTTTTTGTGTCTTTTTTTTTGTTTTCTCTCTTTTGTCTTTCCCTTTTTTTTTAATTTTTTTTTTTATTATTTATTTTTTTTTTTTTTATTTTTTTTTTCTTTTG
>NW_026478528.1:0-2500 GCF_026875155.1 Cherax quadricarinatus | reverse complement strand
CAGGGACTAGACCTGCTTTTCTCAGATTAATTAGGGTGATTTCCAATCATTTTAAAAAGGGAAAAAATCAACAAAAAAACATTTTAAAAAGAAATTTCAGTACTTTAAAAACAAAAAGGGCCAGAACTGAACACTATTTAAAATTTTTAAAAATTGATAGGGAAGAAAAAGCTAGGTTATTTTTTTACCGATTTAAAAAGATTTTTTTTTTTTAATTTATCAACAGAATCTGAGAGAGCAACGGGGAAACCCCCCAACGCCCAAAAGTTGATTTAAACCTTATCGTGGGGGTTCCGCAAGGGGGAACGTCCCAGAAAAACCCTCGAGAACTGAAGAAAATTTTTTGGGCAAAAAATTATTATGGCTTCAAAGTTATTTTTTTCAACACTTATGATTAAAAAATAAATTTAATTACTTTTCCCAGCTACAAAAGAACAAAATTTTCCCCAATACCAAAAATGCTGTATATACCTTAAATACTAGAGGTTTCAAAAAATTACCTAAATATCCCTTTGTTTCCCCCCCCCCATGCTATTCAAAATGGGCAATTTTTTACAGTTTTTTTATAATTATTATAGGTATAGGTTGGTAGAAGCAAAAAACCCAGGGAAGTACTACCTTATCCCCCAGATGACTGGGGAAAACCCAAAAACCTGAAACTTTTTTCATTGGTGGGGATTGCTGGTTTTTTTCTGTCTCATAAAAACCTGGATAACGGGGATATTTTGCTATTTCCTACTTAAAACTTGGTCACATTCACAGACACCACTTTGAAATTTTTATATAAACAAAATTCTATTTTTTTTCCTCCTTTTTCAAAATTTAGCTTTTTCTTTTTTTTTCTTTATTTCCAGGGGGGAAGGGGAAAAATTCTTTCCCGTAACCAGGTTTCGTATGGGGCGCCCAAAAAATCCCCGGGAGCAAGGGGGCTAGAAACCCCTTCTCCTGTATACAATTACTAAAAAAAAGAAAGAAAAAAAACTTTATAAAACGGGGTTTGCTAAATGGGGCGGGATTTTGTGCGGAGACAAAGAAACAAGATTGCTGATGTTATAAATAAAAAGAATTTTTGGAAATGTCCTGGCCCTAAGGGGAAACAAAGCTGAAGGGGTGGGAAAGTTTCAGGGGGGGGAAAAAAAAGGGATTAAATCTGGATTATCTGAGAAAATTTTGAGCAAAAAAAGGGTAGCAGTAATGTTAAATGATCAGTTATGGAAAAAAGGAAAAAGAGAATATTTAAAAGTGTAAATTCAAGAATTATGTGGATTAAAGTAAAGGTTGGAATTTGAGAAGTGGGGCCCCTAATAAATTTTATGCACCCGGAGAAGAGAGGGTGCAGAGGAAAGAGAGATTTTTGGGGGAAAGTTAAGTAATGTATAGGAAACCTTTTAACCCAAATGAGAGAGGAATTGGGGTAGGGGACTTTAATGCTAAAGTAGGAAAAATTTTAGAAGGGTTGGGTAATTTTCCCCTTAAATGTAAATAAATTTTTAAATTTAAAAAATTTTTAATTTAAAACTTTTTAAGGGGGAAAAAATAAAACCCCGGATGTAGGGCAAATAATTTTTTGGTTATTTAGGAGAAAAAAATGGGGAAACTTAAAAGCTTTTTTGGGGGGCCAAATTTTTAAAAAACCCTTTTTAAGGTGCAAAGAGAAAAAAAAAAAAGGGTGAAAAAAAAAAAAGGGTTTTTTTTATAAAAAAAAAGGGAAAGGGTTTGTTCACTTTGGGGATAGGGCAAAATAGATAGGGGGGGGGTAAATTTATTTTTTTTAAAAATGAGTTTTAGGGGAAAATTTGGGGAAAAAAAGTTGAAGGGAAAAAGCAGGGGGAATATGTTTAAAAAAATTTAGTAAAAAAAATTAAATTGAGTTTTTTTAAAAAAATAAATAGGGGGGATTTTGGGAAAAAAAATTAAAAGGGGGGGAAGCATGAAAAAAAGGGGCGAAAAAGGGGTGAATGAAAAAATTGTTAAAAAAAAAAATTTTTTTTGGGGGGAAACAAATTTGAAAAAAAAAAAATTTTGGTTTGTATTAAAAGGGGAAAATTTTAAATAAGTTAAGGTATTGGGAAGTGGGGATATTTTGGGGAAAAAATGTTGTTAAGAAGGGGGGTTATTTGGAAGGGAAAAAGGGGAATCCCTTTTAGGGTAAAGGGGGCCCTTTTGGATTGGGGGGAAGGGGCTAAAAAAAAAAGGGGGAAAAGGGGGGTTTTTATTTTTGTTTTTAAAAAAACGGGGGGGGGGAATTTTTTTTTAATTTTTAAAAAATTTGGGAAAAGGAATTTATGGGTTGCAAAGTCAATTTTTGTTAAAAAAAGGGGAAAAAAAAGGTAAAAAAATTTTTTGGGGGTAATTTTATTTTAAATTTATGGTGTAATTGGGAATTAAAAAGAGGAGTAAAAGCAGTAAAGGGGCTTTGGAAATGGGGGGGTGGCCGGTTTTTAAAAATTTAACAAAAATGAAAAGTATTTAAAAAAAAAAAAGGGGGGGGGGATTTGGA
>NW_026478514.1:0-26476 GCF_026875155.1 Cherax quadricarinatus | reverse complement strand
ACAGGGTTTTAACGGGTTTGGAGCGTTTTGAAAAAGTGGTAGAAGTTTTTAGAGATTTTGGGGGAAAGTGTATGAATTTTGAGAAGTAGTGAAAATAGTAGATAGAATTGGGTTCAAATTTTTTCCGCAAAAAAAAGCCCCTAAAAAAATCCCCTGAAAATTCCCCAAAAAAAAAAGGGGGGCCCAAAAAAAAAATGAAAATACCTTGAAAGCAATGGTTGAAAATTTTTGTGAGAGTAGTGTTTTTGAAATTTGGAGAATTTGCCCTAAGAGTTTTTTCATACACTATGACATAAAAGAGAAGTTTACGACGACGTTCGTCACGACCATTTGACATATAGTGCCCACACTAACCCGTAATGTAGGTGCTCGACGCATGGAAAAAGGCTTATAAATAAGTGCGCGAAAAGGTAAGCGTATATAGTAGTAGTGTAATAGATAGTATGCTAAAAATACACTGAAGAATGTTCAAATAATCGCGAAGTAGTTGAAATTAGAGAAATGTCACAAAATTTTTCATCCACAAAGATTCCGCCATCAAGGCCAGCTTACACTGGATGGCGAAGTCCATGACAAAGCACAAACCAGAGGGGCACACTGGCTATTTCTACGAGGAAGAGGCCCGGAGTGTGCAGTATGTGTGTAGTAAGTTGTCATAGACATTGTCAGGTATTAATACCGACAGATACAATCTAAACTACTATGCACACACGGCTATCGTACGTACGCATCCACACACTGGATGGCAATACACGTCCATACTACAGACAACTACTAACCCACGCCATGTGCTAATTAGCGATCTGATCACCCGGGTAGTTCTGACTGTGTCAATGGTCCATCTGACGGATAACCATGTCGTAAGCTTACTCGTACTTTTATAGTACGTTATGTGTACTCTACAGTACACTATATATGACTATTTACTGTTATTATATACTATTTCATACCTAATAGAATACTCCCATCTTCCGAATAAGACCGTACTGTCAACTCTGTGAATGTGACTTCAATTCCATGTCTTTGAAAACGTGATGTACGCCCTTTGTTTATGCGTTATTGGTGTATCTTCCACACGTATGGTTGAATGTGACCTACTGAAGTTCAGAGAAGACAGAGAAGTGCCACTGAACATCGTGAATCTGACGAAGGAAAGTGCTCACCTGAAACGGAGTACCCTTTGAAAAAGTGCCATTGGGTGTATTTCACCATAGAGTGAATGGTGCCATGAGAACGTTGGCACCAAGAACAAGGAAAGTGCCACTTGAACTGTAGCACAGAAGGAAAGTGCCATGAAACGTGCTCCAGAACAAGGATGGTGTTCAGAAACTGTTGTGAGGCACCAACAGAGATGTGCCAGATGAACTGTAGGCACCAGAACAAGGAACAGTGCCAGAGAACTGTAAGGCACCAAGACACAAGGAATGTTCAGAGGAACTGTAGGCACCAGACAAGGAATGGTTGCACAGTACCTGGCAACCAGGGTAGCGACCGTACTTCAGACAAGTTAAAGTGCCGTGACTTCAGACCCTGTTTAAAGCGACTAGTGCTCAGACCGCTGTTTAAAGAGACCGTGACACAAAGAACCTGTTAAAAGCGGACCATGACTTCAACCTGATGAGACCGTGACTATCAACCATTGTTAAAGCGACCGTGACTTCAGACCCTGTTTAAAGCGACGTGACTTCAGACCTGTTTAAAGCGACCGTACTTCAGACCCTGTTTAAGCGACCGTGACTTCAGACCCTGTTTAGAGCGACAGCGACTTCAGACCCTGTTTAAAGCGACCGTGACTTCAGACCCTGTTTAGAGCGACCGTGACTTCAGACCCTGTTTAAAGCGACCGTGACTTCAGACCCTGTTTAAAGCGACCGTGACTTCAGACCCTGTTTAAAGCGACCGTGAATTCAGACCCTGTTTAGAGCGACAATGACTTCAGACCCTGTTTATAGCGACCGTGACTTCAGACCCTGTTTAAAGCGACCGTGACTTCAGACCCTGTTTAAAGCGACCGTGACTTCAGACCCTGTTTAAAGCGACCGTGACTTCAGACCCTGTTTAAAGCGACCGTGACTTCAGACCCTGTTTAAGCGACCGTGACTTCAGACCCTGTTTAAGCGACCGTGACTTCAGACCCTGTTTAAAGCGACCGTGACTTCAGACCTGTTTAAAGCGACCTGACTTCAGACCCTGTTTAAAGCGACCGTGACTTCAGACCCTGTTTAAAGCGACCGTGACTTCAGACCCTGTTTAGAGCGACCGTGACTTCAGACCCTATTTAAAGCGACCGTGACTTCAGACCCTGTTTGAAGCGACTGTGACTTCAGACCCTGTTTAAAGCGACCGTGACTTCAGACCCTGTTTAAAGCGACCGTGACTTAAGACCCTGTTTAAAGCGACCGTGACTTCAGACCTTGTTTAAGCGACCGTGATTCAGACCCTAGTTTAAGAGCGACCGTGACTTCAGACCCTGTTTAAAGCGACTGTGACTTCAGACCCTGTTTAAAGCGACCGTGACTTCAGACCCTGTTTAAAGCGACCGTGACTTCAGACCCTGTTTAAAGCGACCGTGACTTCAGACCTTGTTTAGAGCGACCGTGATTCAGACCCTAGTTTAAAGCGACCGTGACTTCAGACCCTGTTTTAAAGCGACCGTGACTTCAGACCCTGTTTAAAGCGACCGTGACTTCAGACCCTGTTTAAAGCGACCGTGACTTCAGACCCTGTTTAAAGCGACCGTGACTTCAGACCCTGTTTAAAGCGACCGTGACTTCAGACCCTGTTTAAAGCGACCGTGACTTCAGACCCTGTTTAAAGCGACCGTGACTTCAGACCCTGTTTAAAGCGACCGTGACTTCAGACCCTGTTTAAAGCGACCGTGACTTCAGACCCTGTTTAAAGCGACCGTGACTTCAGACCCTGTTTAAGCGACCGTGACTTCAGACCCTTTTAAAAGCGACCGTGACTTCAGACCCTGTTTAAAGCGACGTGACTTCAGACCCTGTTTAAAGCGACCGTGACTTCAGACCCTGATTTAAAGCGACCGTGACTTCAGACCCTGGTTAAAAGCGACGTCTTCGAGCTATGGTGAATTAAAGTTATATCTTGATGCGTGCTCAGTCTTAACAGCCTCATTCAGTCTTTTTAAGTCTTGCTCGGTCTTTTCCAATCTTGTTTAGTCTGGTTCAGTCTTTTCAGACTTGTTCAGTCTTCTAGGTGTTCTTCGTTCAACTGGAGACTGTTTAGAGACTGGTTAGAGTTTATAATGGCTTAATGTTATGTTAAATCGACCGTGACTTTCAATTTGTTAACGCGACCGTATTCAACCTGTAACGTAACGTATCTAACCTGTTTAAATTGCCGACCGTGACTTGAGAAACCAAAACGAAACCGTGACATAGACCACCTTATAAAGCATAACCTGATCTAATTTTACCTAGCAACCAACTATCTTAAATAATCGTGATTCAACACAATATTGTAAAAAGGCATCTAGTATGGAAATAATATCAATCTTATGCGTGCTAAGTATTATTAACCTAGCAACTAATCTTACCGGTAACTTAACATATTGCTAGTCTGGTTCAGACAATTTTGCCTTGTTCGTAAAAAGGGCTCTTTGTTACACTGGCACTGTTTTCATATATTGTTTGGGGGTAATGTTAGTCAACTAATGGTTAACATTTGGTGACGGTGTAACCTAAAGTACGTAACAACCTGGCTAAATGGGCCGGGCGACTTCCGCCGGTAAAACATCCGACAAACTTTACCTCTACAACCTAATTGTCCTGTTACCTAAGCAACAAGGTACGTGACTGTTAGTCGAAGTAGGGTCGCTTCGACACAATTTAGTGGACCCACTGGAAATAATTACAGTTATGCGATCTGACTTTAACTTGTTATACCTGGAAGTGGCTGACTCGGGTTATAAATAATCTATGAACGAAATATCCTTAAAAAGGCTCTTAAATAAACAACCCATTTTGGTGGCAGGTGAGAGTTGAAGGTAATAGAACAATCGAGTTGATTTGATGTGGCCCGGTGGTGGTCCGCACAAGTACCCGGGTTCACCCGGCAATCTTGTGCATTTTCTACATGTGATCGTTTAGGCAATGGTATGCGTTAGTCGAGTGTGGTACGAGTTGGAAATAGATTGTGGAAGCGCACCACTAGGAATAAGTTACTGTCTCATGAGAACGAGGGGAATGGAGAGGCTACCCTGCAGGCTTCAATAATCACGAAGGAACTACTCAGATTTCTGTCTCCAGGTAAGAGGCCAACTCAAGATCAGAACCCATTAAAAGGGTTGTGGCGGATGGAGAGGCTTGTACATGGTGGGTTTTCGTGGGATCAGTTGGAAAGACACGGTAGGTGGAGGACATTAATATGGAAGCGCTAAAGTGGATTTAAACTCATAGGAGGAGCGAAGTTAGCCATCAGGGCCATCTGGTAGCAATACGTACCTGTAAGTTTGCATCACAGCTTAAGAACTTCCTTGAAGTCGGGATGGCGTATACGTAGGTAGCATGATACATGTACAGGTGGAGATGGATACATCGTAGGTGGAGTATGATACCACTGGTAAAGAAGGAGACTGTAACTCGCGGCCTTGTCCAGCTACGCATATCCAATCAACCTAGATGAGGCGAGCCACTGGGACCTACTTGGCTACAAACCTAACGTAGTCAACTCGAATCATTACAAGAATTTGTGAGGGATGGAGAATGAGTGCATAGGACACATGTGCAGGAGATGAAGTATCGAGTGGTGGTATCATGAGAACTGGAAGAAACACTGTCCAGCTATGTCATGAACGTATCAATAAATCAAAAGAAACTGTCTAAAAATACCTTGTCAAATGAATCAGTCCAACTCAATCAACTGAAAATTTTAAAATGAAGTGTCTGGAGACGTTGTCACATTATGTCAAAGCGGTAATGGTTATGTTGAAAAACGACTTGATCAATGATACAAACTTATATTAAAAATGAAACTATCAAAATTGAAATTCATTTAACAGAATGCTGAAACTTTGTGTCCTCTCAAACTGTCATATTATCAATAAGCGAAATGACTTAATTTAAGTGTGTGTAAGAACTTATAAAACTGTTAAATGTAAAACGAATATACAAACTACCTGGTACAGAGATCTTAACTCCTGTGCATCTCAAACTGTCAATCTCTATGCAAAGTTAATTATTACAGTCGTGAACGATATTATACAAGCTGGAAATGACGCAAGAACAAACACCTTGATAAAAGAAGGTCCCTCTGACCTATCAGTCTAAGTGAAACCTGTGTCAAAATGAAACTGTTGAGTCAAATACGGTCAACGTAGTTCAATAATGAAACCTGTTGTCAAAAGAAACCTTTGCAAAATGAAACCTGTGTCAAAATGAAACCTGTGTCAAAATGAAACCTGTGTCAAAATGAAACCTGTGTCAAAATGAAACCTGTGTCAAAATGAAACCTGAGTCAAAATGAAACCTGTGTCAAAATGAAACCTGTGTCAAAATGAAACCTGTGTCAAAATGAAACCTGTGTCAAAATGAAACCTGTGTCAAAATGAAACCTGTGTCAAAATGAAACCTGTGTCAAAATGAAACCTGTGTCAAAATGAAACCTGTGTCAAAATGAAACCTGTGTCAAAATGAAACCTGTGTCAAAATGAAACCTGTGTCAAAATGAAACCTGTGTCAAAACGAAACTTATATCAAAATGAAACCTGTGTCAAAATGAAACCTGTGTCAAAATGAAACCTGTGTCAAAATGAAACCTGTGTCAAAATGAAACTTATATCAAAATGAAACCTGTGTCAAAATGAAACCTGTGTCAAAATGAAACCTGTGTCAAAACGAAACTTATATCAAAATGAAACCTGTGTCAAAATGAAACCTGTGTCAAAATGAAACCTGTGTCAAAACGAAACTTATATCAAAATGAAACCTGTGTCAAAATGAAACCTGTGTCAAAATGAAACCTGTGTCAAAACGAAACTTATATCAAAATGAAACCTGTGTCAAAACGAAACTTATATCAAAATGAAACCTGTGTCAAAACGAAACTTATATCAAAATGAAACCTGTGTCAAAACGAAACTTATATCAAAATGAAACCTGTGTCAAAACGAAACTTATATCAAAATGAAACCTGTGTCAAAACGAAACTTATATCAAAATGAAACCTGTGTCAAAACGAAACTTATATCAAAATGAAACCTAGCTCAAAACTATTAATACACATCATAAAGAATAATAAAATGCGAAGAAATGTTGACTATATTTAAGTCTGTTACAAATAAGATATACGACGAGCTAATAGTAAAATACCTCACCAGTACCGAAGTGAACTTCTCTGACCAAGTTAAAATTCTGCTCTAGTCACTTATATGATACAGATACAGCCATTTGGTAAGTAATGCTATTCTATGTTCTTTAGAAAAGTCAGGGATAAGACATTGTGAGTTAGGTACTAAAGTGTTCATAAAGAACAAAAAGGCACATTTCCGCCATTGGAACAATACACAAACAATCCGTACACAGGCGAGAGAAGCTTATGATGACGTTTCGGTCCGGTTTGGACCATTTACAGAGTCACACTAACACAAAAAAGTGAGCGAGCCAGTGTGACTTCGTATATTGTCCAAGTCGGACCGAAACGTCGCCACAAGCTTCTCTGTCCTGTGTGAGGGTTGTGTACAAAGGTGTTCCATCAATGTTGCTGGAGCTGGGTACAAACCAGACCCATACTGATTATTCCTGAACAGTGACAAAGAATTATGAAAACTGAAGTTCCCTGTGAATCTGCACTTTAAAGGCGATGTAACTGCGGAGAAGTTGACCAGACCTCTAGTCGGATGGCACAAGTCGAATCAGGAGAAACTCAAAATACGCAAAGCAGGAAGAGTTCAAAGTAAATGAAATAGAAAAGACGACGCAACTACAGAAAAACTGGAGAAACGAAGATACAAATATTATTCCTGCCCCGGAATAATATTGTATCTTCTTCGTAAAGGAGGTTGGACACTTCTATGAGATAGAAACATTTGATGCAGATGAGAACAAAGTCACAGTCTTACAAGGCACAGTCTTACGGACACAGTCTTACAAGGCACAGTCTTACAAGGCACAGTCTTACCAGGCACAGTCTTACAAGGCACAGTCTTACCAGGCACAGTCTTACCAGGCACAGTCTTACCAGGCACAGTCTTACCAGGCACAGTCTTACCAGACACAGTCTTGCCAGACACAGTCTTGCCAGACACAGTCTTGCCAGACACAGTCTTACCAGACACAGTCTTACCAGACACAGTCTTGCCAGACACAGTCTTGCCAGACACAGTCTTGCCAGACACAGTCTTGCCAGACACAGTCTTGCCAGACACAGTCTTACCAGGACACAGTCTTACCAGACACAGTCTTTCAAGCCAGTTTACCACAGTTCTTGCCAGCACACTACCAGTCTTGCCACAGCAACACAGTCTTACCAGAGCACAGTCTTGCCAGCACAGTCTTGCCAGACACAGTCTTACAGGCACAGTCTTTGCCAGACACAGTCTTACCAGACACAGTCTTACCAGGCACAGTCTTCGCGCTTCCAGACACAGTCTTACCAGACACAGTCTTGCCAGACACAGTCTTACCAGGCACAGTCTCGCAGTTACACAGTCTTGCCAGACACAGTCTACCTAGGCACAGTCTTACCAGGCACAGTCTTCCAGAACAGTCTTACCAGACACAGTACTTGCCAGACACAGTCTTGCCAGACACAGTCTTCCAGACACAGTTTTAACCAGACACAGTCTTACCAGACACAGTCTTACCAGGCACAGTCTTGCGACACAGTCTTGCAGGACACAGTCTTTACCAGGCACAGTCTTGCAACACAGTCTTACCAGACACAGTCTTGCAAGGCACAGTCACTTGCCAGAGCACAGTCTTACAGGCCAGCGCAACACAGTCTTCCAGACACAGTTTTACCAGACACAGTTTTACCAGACACAGTCTTGCCAGACACAGTCTTGCCAGACACAGTCTTGCCAGAACATTGCAACAGTCTTACCAGACACAGTTTACCTGACACAGTTATTGCCTAAATTCAAAATTCTCCTGCTCTTGCGACACATTTAGACAATCATACCTGACCTTGCTTAAATCTCCACTGTCTTGCTGCTTTGACACACTACCGAGTTGATAAAATCTTACGCCAGGCATTAGCGAGCCTTTGTTGAGCTCCTCATTCAAGGGAAACGTTTCGCCACAAGATGCTTCATCAATCCTCTCACTCCCCAGGCCCTGTCCTCCTCTCACATACTGGCTCCCTTCCCTTCGCGCTTCTGTGTGACTGGTTAATGGTCCAGTTCGGACCGAAACGTTGTCATAAATTCCATTCTCCTATGTGCTGGTTATTTTTACAAAAAGAGATATAGTGGATAGTGGCTATTTTGATCATAGCATCAAAATAACTACCAAATCTTCATCATTAAACAAGAACTTGAGAGAGAGCTTGACCAGTGAAGGAGTGTCGAGGATGCGATAGGAAGAATGTGGTTGAAACTTCAAGATCATGAGGTGCTAGAATTCGTTAAAAAAAAAAGTCTGCTGTACGTAAGCGCAACAGCGCTTGCGTACAGCAGAGGGATAAATGAAACTAATGAAATATAACCATTCATCCGCGAAAACAACCAACAGAAGCGAAAGTTTTTGAAAGTTGTTCTAAATGCTACAACCGACGCAATACAGCAAGGGTCTAGGATTATCAATGTTTCCAGACTTTTAGATGAAAGATTATTATCCACGTTAGGATTAGCCGTCACGTGAATGAACATGGGAAGGCTCTGCAGCAAGCATCTGAATCAAGCTACGCAGGTTCTATTCAAAAGCCAACTCCTCTCGCTCACATCTGTGGAACCTATTTTCTATAACCTGACTCGCCTCCTGTCTCACTTTACCCTTGCTACTGGTCACTGCACTCTCCATTATATAATATCCACTTTTAGCTTACTTTGTATAGGGACGGATGAAGCTACCTGATGTGTACATAATTATAGTTTTTCACACCAATGGCGATAGCCTCATCTTTCACATATGACTTCTTCCTCAATACCTCCTACCAATGAGTGCCTTGGCCTTGGCCAAGCTTTAGTAAGATGCATTAAAGTTCGCTGGGCAGCCGACACTGAAAAAGGCAGAGAGGCATAGAGTCAAAACACTGATCCTCATTTGTGCTGTCTATAACAGATGGAATACCATACTCAGTATAGAAAATCTGGAATTCATTATGGAATCACTAGCTGCTTTGGCCTAATAGTTCTTTTTCTATGATTTCGAGAACAGAGTCAAATGGATTCCCGTGAGCATCCATGACATGAAAAATCTAGCCCCTTCTATCCTGAAGGAATTCGATTAGTAGTGTTTAGGATGTTCCAAACACTATCAGTCGGTTTTCGACTATGCAAAAGATTTCGTCCATGAGCAAAGCAATGACGTGGTCAAGTGTTCGGGATGTGTTACGGAACTCAAAAAATCCATCTGTCTTCAGGAAAAGGATAGTAGGCTGCCCTGAGCAAGCTCGGCTTCTGAATGAGTTTGAGCCAGAGACAGAATGCTGTACTTGAGAAGTCGAATCTAGTCACAACCACGAATAAGACAAATTACCAAAAAAATCTTTAAAACGGCAAGCTCCGAGTCAGGTTCAAACCGTTATGAACTTGACAGTCCCTTGCTAGATGACCCTAAAGAACTGTTAACGCTGGAAACAAGCAATATCCTGGATGCCTCTTCTGGCTGTACAATCCACACAGGAGAAGCTCGAGGACAGGATTAGGACAATAACTACTGCAAGTCAATGCTGGTAGATCGCACCTCGTCTATCCACGAGGTAATCTAGAGAAACCCCCTGTAACTAATTGTTCTGATCTCCAACATCCAAGATCAAGACCAAACATGCTGATCAGAGGGATGTAGATATATCCAGATTATCCATTACGATGCAACACTGAGAAACACGTCCTTCATGTATGATAATGAGCAGTAATGTTTGTTTTGGTGTTAGGGCTGTATTGTGCTATTTAATCGATGTACGTATGTTGAGCAGCTATATGTAAAATGCACACGATACTAATGTAATGTCTTGAGAATTTCTGAATATACAGGTGAGCTATTTAAAAAAATAGCTGATTGTTAATTTTGTAAACACCAGTAATTAATTTGTCTTCTTATTTGATAAGAGCCTGCATAATTTAATCAGGTAGTTAATTTTTTAATGTTAAATTAAGCAAATTAAAGTTTTCTAGATATGAAACTTTAAAGTCCCTAGAAAAATATTGATTAGAAAGGTAAAACAAAATATTTCAGAAAATTATGTGGTTTTGTAGAGAATCTAAATCATTTTTTTAAGTTACTTGACCAAACTGCTAAACTTCAGCGTTCAGATTTGTAACATGACTAAAAATATTTTGAGAATACTGTATATTAGACCAACCGCTTCTAACAGTCTTGACAACCTTCACTTTCCCTTATCCTCTTCCCCTGCGGAAACAAACTTAGACAACAGTCCCCTGACACAGATGCAGTAATACACAGATGCGGCAACCCTTCTTGTAATATCAACAAAATATGAACATACGTGAGCTGCCTTTTAATGAGGAAAGAAGAGAGCCGAAAAAACTCGTGAAGGAGCCAGAGGTTTAAAAATTTCTGGGTATCTAAAAATAGACAATGTTTAGATACAGGAGCTAAATAACATTTTCTGTCTGTCTGTCTGTCTGTCTGTCTGTGTCTGTCTGTCTGTCTCTCTCTCTCTCTCTCTCTCTCTCTCTCCTCTCTCTCTCTCTCTCTCTCTCTCTCTCTCTCAATATCAGTTCTCGTCTTGAAAAGCTAGGTTCTGGCAGTAAACCTTCGGTTTTCCCAGTTGTTGATGCAGGAGTTGAAATTCAAAGAGGGCTCCCGTAGCGAATTTGTCAGGTGATTTGTAAAGAAAAGGAACACTGATGAAAAATGTGATTCGATTTCAAATGAAAATATGATTTGCGGATAGAAAGAAAGAGGGAAGAAGGTGGCGAGAGAGAGAGAGAGAGAGAGAGAGAGAGAGAGAGAGAGAGAGAGAGAGAGAGAGAGAGACAGACAGACAGACAGACAGACAAAGAAGAAAGAACAAGCGGGAAAGGTACTGGCAAACCAACATGAAACATTTATAGACAAAAATAATAAAAATTAAATACACAATAGCAAGACACAATCAATTATGCCGTGTGTGATTCATTGCTGTGACAGCCTGTCCCAACATAAATTATTTGACGCTCATCCTTTGTAATTTACAGAGATTATGTGGCTAATAAAATTCACCATGACAAATGTACGAACCCGAGCACGATACAGTATTACAGTCAACACACAAAGCTGTATTAAAGTTATTATTGTTTACAATAATAATTATAATAATAAAAACAATAATAAAAGTTATTTAGTCGCGTTGTTGTTGTATTTTTGTATTATTTTTTTTTTTATTTAAGCTCATTGACAAAATCAGAGCATCCGGAATAAGGTGAAAATAAAATCCACGATAACAAATATCACACACACACACACACACACTCACTCTCATATATATATATTTATATATATATTTTTTTTTTATTATCAAGCGGCGAGTTCCACAAGGCAAGGGTGGCCCGAAAAGAAAAACATTTCACCATCATTCACTCCATCACTGTCTTGCCAGAAGAAGGGCTTTAACTAAGTTTTAAACTGCAACATAACACCCACTTCAAGTGCAGGCACTGAAATTCCCATCTCACATCAAGCCGCCCGGTTTCATGAACCCTTATAATGTTACTTTGCTCACACTCCAACAGCACGTCAAGTATTAAAAACCCATTTGTCTCCATTCACTCTATCAAAACACGCTCACGCATGTGCTGGAAGTCCAAGCCTCGCACACAAAACCTTCCCCTCCTCCAACCTTCCTAGGCGACCCAAACCCCCCTTCCTTCATAACAGACTGATACACTCTTGAGTCATTCTGTTTCGCTCCATTTTTCTTATGTCCGAACCACCTCAAAACTCTCAGCCCTCTGGACTACATTTGGGTTAAATCCCGCACCTCCTTAACTTCCAAACACTACAATTCTCTGCATTTATATTATATATATATATATATATATATATATATATTAATATATATATATATATATATATATTATATGTCGTGCCGAATAGGCAGAACTTGCGATCTTGGCTTAAATAGCAACGTTCATCTTGCTATATAGTACAAGCGAAAATTTGTGTATGCAATAATTTCGCCAAAATCATTCTGAACCTAACGAAAAAAATATATTTCACTGTGTTTGTTCAGTATTAAATTATTGTAAACAAATCTAAAATATATTTAGTTGGGTTAGGCTAAAATTGTTCTTGTTATAATAAGGTTAGGTAAGTTTTCTAAGATTCTTTTGGAGCAAAATTATAAATTTTTACATTAATATTATTGAAAAAAAATATATCTTCAAACGTATAAGAGAAAATTTTAGAAAGGACTTAATTTTAAATGAGTTCATGCTAATTGACCAGTTTTACATATTCGGCACGACATTATATATATATATATATATATATTATATATATATAATATATTTATATATATATATATATATAATATATATATATATTATATATATATATATATATATATATATATATATATATATATATATATATATATATATATATATAATATATATATATATATATATATATATATATATATATTAATATATATATATATATATATATATATATATATATATATATAGTTCCATTGATAATGTGAGAAGTGACGAAAGCATTTGGTATTTCGCTATTTTTTCACAGTGGTTAAATAATATAATGAAAGGCTATAGTTACTTGAGTCTCTTTTTAGCTTTATATGTTTTAATCTACTACTAAATTATTATTATAATCAAGGGGAAGCGCTAAACCCGGAGGATTATACAGCGCGTGGGGGTGGGATGGGGAAGGCATTCAGGCTTAATTCGGGGAACTGGAGCACAGATCCAATTCCCTAAATCAAGTGCCCCTCACCAACATCAAGGAACTTTCCTTGAGGGGTCTACTACTAAAGGTAACAATAAAACCATGAAAATACGGATTTTATAATGTAAAACACTAAAGGTGAGTCATTCATGGGTGGTGGAAGCTAGTTCGCTAGTTGCAAAATAGGCAAGTTACTTGGTTACGTTCGCCTGTTAGGGAAGGGGAAAACACAAGGGAATTTTAGGTTGAAGTGAATGCTTCTGACCTATGCCAAGTTCGTAATGGATCCCATGCAAGTTTCTTAGCTGTATCACACAGTAGCATCATGCAGGCGATAATCAAGGCCAAAGTAGAGGTCTTGCTTTGTAAGTTTGTTAGCTGTACACAAGGTGTTTATTGGGGAAGTGGGGGTCCCTTTCTTTTGGGGTTTTTTTTATAATGAAAAAAAATAAAGGTGGTTTAGGGTTAATGTTCGCTTTGCAAAATAGGAAGTTACTTTTATTTTTAAAAAAAAAAAAATTTTATTTAATAATTTTATTTTTAATTCTAATATTTTTAAATTTTTATATAAAATAATATAATAAAAAAATAGATTTTTTTAAATTTTTTTTTATAAAATTAATTATAAATCAAAAAGTAATTTTTTTATTTTTTTTTATTTTATAAAATTTTTTTAAATAAGGGCCAAAGTAGAGGTCTTGCTTTGTTTTTGTTATTTCACAGGTTATTATAATAAGGAAAAGTAAAGTCTTTTTTAGTTTTTAGGTTTTATCCACAAATTATTATAATCGGGGGCCCAAGTGATCTTGCTTTGGGGGTTGGGGGTTAGGTTATCAAAGGAGGAGTTATTTAATAAAACCCCAAATGGAATTTTTTTGAGTTTTTAGGTTTAACAATAAAATTGAAATCAAGGAAAAATAGGGTCTTTTTTTGTAGGGTTTTTTGGTGTTAGGTGGAGTTGATAAAAAGGCCCAATTAAGGTCTTGCTTTTTAGGAGGGATCAAAAGGATTGGTTGAAATAACCCTGATTTTTGTTTGTATGTTTTGTTTTGGGTGAAACACAAGGATTTGAGGATAATCAACCCCCAAATAGGGTCTGTTTTGTATGTTGTTATGTATCCAAGGATGTGATTTGTAATCAAGGCCAAAGTGAGGTCTTGCTTTGTATGTTTGTTGGTTTTCCCAAAAGGATGTGAGTTGATAATAAAGGGCCCAAAGTAGGGGTCTTGCTTTGTATGTTTGTTGGTGTATCACAAGGATGTGAGTTGATAATCAGGCAAAGTAGGGTTTTGCTTTTACTTCAATATGTTAGCTGTTTTACGGTCAGGCAGATGTTTTGACTCTGTGTTTTAAAAATTTTGTTTGTTGAGTAAAAAAAAAAACCGGGGTTTGGGGAAAGGGGCAGAACAAGATATCATTTTGTTTAAGAAATCTATTTCGCCCCAGGCCCGAAACATTTTTTAATAAATTTAAACTATACATACCGACCCTGGATATTTTTTCATGGGTTTTTTAAACCCTTCGTTTTTTGGGTTCGCATAAACCCTGAAAAATCTTCACTGTGTGGAAATGTACAGTTTTTAATCAAAACTCATTGAGCGGGTTATCCGTAGAAAGCCCCACGTCATGGAAAAAATAATGGATGAACAGTGAGCCGGTTTTTGGGCCCCATAAAAAGGCAGGCCCTCAAAACCGCCCCTCCACCAACCCCTTTTTCTTGAAAAAACAATACCCCAACATCGTGGCAGATACAGACTCGAATCTTTTGTGTATTATTTATGCCTTTTAATAACATAATTTAAACCCCAAATTAGTTAGTCAATTCTCCTCTTTCAGAACCTCATACACGACAAATGGGACCCCATCCCGTATCTTGTTTTTATTCCCCCCCTTTCGACAAACCCTTGCGAAAATGTGACAAAATTATATATATAGTTTTTGTTTCCCCTTGGGAAGAACCCCTGAAAACCAAAGGGGTGTAACAAAAAAGGGGCGTTTGGGGGAAAGAGTTTTTCTTTGAAGATAAAATTTTACAGTTATGAATTGAATTTGGGCCCCAAGCAAAAAAAATGTTAAAAAAAGGTTTAAATTCCCCTTGGGTCATTTTTATCATGACTGCCATTTTGATTTTTTGTCTGTAAAAGTTTTAAGGGCGCGTGAGGTTCCCTGTCCCCTAAATGTTATTTTCCCAAATCTAAATTTTCAAAATTTCCTCGCTTTGCTTTGCCTGTTTCGAAAAGGGGTCTAGGATTTTTCCCTTTTTTTGGGTTTAAACTTAAAGATTTGTTAAGTTTTCCTGAAAAAAAGGAAAGATTTGTTGTTTCCCATAAAATTAAGGAAAGATTTTTAAATTTATACCATGAATTTAAATAAAGACCCTGGTTTCCCCTTTGGAAAGCAGACAAAGAAAACGCGATGTAATTATGGAAAAGGGTGTTTTTTGGGGGGAAAAATTTCTATTATTGAAAAACGGGGAATGACGTCCCCTTAAACACGTGCGCATAAACCATCCAGGAGGGGGTTTGTCCCCGCGGTCAGAGAGTCTCAAACTCAGATTCTGACCGCGGAATAAAACCCCACCCGGGGTTGGTTGTTTGCAACGTGTCATTCGATTTCGTGGTACGTGCGTATCATTAAAAGCTACCTTTATACGGTGAACTCCCCCGGGCTGAGCGTGTTCCTGCCCCCTAGAAAAAAAAAAAATAGGAGCTCTTTATGAGACCCCGACCTTTGTGAGTTGAACCCAGGATAAAGTGTTCTGCGTTAGAAACTCCAGCCCTGGGGAAAGGTCTAGCTGGAAGGCTATTATTTTTGGAAGTTTTATTTGTGTTGGAAACTTAAGCGGTACTGAATACGTCCCTATGTTAGAAACCTCCATCGCTGTGAAAAGAAAACTTGGGCATGTGGAAATCACTGATATTAAATTTCTCAGTCCTGCGGAAGTTATATGTTAGTAAGAAAATTGACCCCCCCTAAATTCATGTCCTGGAAAGAATGTTTGCTTGGGAAATTTTAAAAAACTAAAAAGTATAATAGTTTTGAGTTAAAAAGTATCGGGAGGGCTCACTATTTTATGATTCAGTTAAAAAAACTGCATGAATATCCAAAAATTGAGGGAAGCTCGAGAAGGGGGGAAAAAGGGGGGGTGACCGTGAGTGGCCCCTTAGCATTCGAATGGATAAAGTCTATGTTTGTTTATTCATGTGAGAGATTTAAACCCACCCAATTGTTTTTTCAAAGGCAGAGAGTTGTATCAAGCAGGTCCATGGCTGGGGGGAAATTTAAAATCCAATAAGTTTCATAAAAAATTGTATTGTATTAATATTTCGGGAGTTTTTTAATTATAATTTTATATTTATATATATTTATTAATATTTATATTAAATTATAATAAAATATTTTTAATTTTTTGTGGGTTGGGGTTTTTGTTTAAATTTTTTAAAATTAACGAACTTTAAAGGAATTTATTAATGTGCCTATTAGTCTCAAAAAATTTTACTTAACTGTGCTGCTAAATTTTAAAATGACTCAGTGTGCTGGGTGGGTGTTAAGGTCAGGGGGTTAAGGTTTTTCAGGTGTTAAGGTCAGGTTTTAAAGGGTCATATGTTAAGTGTCTTGGCTTTACAAGTCTTCTGTGTCCTATTATGTTTTCACTTAGTCTTACGATCTACTTTTGTATACTTCAAACCCCTGGTGGCCTTTGTCATGTAATTTCATTTTTGCACGTTTTTCGCGCAGTGCTGTAAAATTTTTGAGAGTTTAGGAGAAAAAACCTCCCAATTTTTGGGTAAGTTGTGGGGTTTAAGGGGGGATTTTCTATAACGTAATAAAATGGTAAGTATTTAGTTAACTAAGAAAATTATTGTGAAAACTGAGTTGATTTTGTGATGATCAACGCAGAACGGAGTAAGGAGGGGGGAAAGACAGCGGAGGGGAGGGATTTGGGGAAAAAGGAGTGATGAGGTAATTAGTAGGGGCAGGCAGGGAGGAACGAAGGTAAACTTTAAGGGGAAAAGAGAGGAAGGGAAGGAAGAGATAAAAACGGAGGAAGGGAAGGAATAGAGGGAAAAAAAAGAAGGAAAAGAAATTGTTGGAGCGGAGGGGGGAAGGAGGAGAGAGACGGGGAAAGGGGAAAGAGGTAAGGGTTTTGAGGGTTTTAAGGGAAAAAAGGGACGAAGAACAATGCAGTGAAAAGGTTTAAAGGAGAAAAAGGGAAAAAGCAAACGAGTACCCGGGGGGAAAAGAACCAGAAGACAAATGAGGGTTACAAAAAGGAGGAAGGGAATGGAATTTCGCCTTTTAAAAAGGGGTTTACAATAGAGGAAAAAAGGGAGTAAGAAAAATGTGTCTTATTCAGAACATTGTGAGTAAGAAGAGGAGGAGGGGAAAAGAGAAAGGGAAAAAAAAGGAAAAAGTAATTATCGAGTTTAATATAGGATGAGAGAAATAAAGAGGGAAGGGGGTGGGGAGAAAAAGAAAATGAGTATTAAAGGGAGAAAGAGGAATGAGGTTAAAAATAAAAGAAAAAAAAGGGAAAAAAGGAAGGGCACTGAAAAAGGAAAAAAAATAATGTGTTGTTGTTGAAAAAGCAAATTGCTTAAAATTTAAGGCGTATTTACCATTACGCCAGAAAAAGGAAACAAAATTTTAAATGTTTCATACCTACACATATTCTCCCGTTATAGGCTGTTTACAAATATATATAATATATTTATTTATTATATAATATATATATATATACCACAAACTTAGTTTTTTTGGTTTAAAAATAAAACCCCTTGTTCCCAATAGGAAAGCGAAATTTGCATGGCATAATTTTCGCAGAAAATCATTCGAACCTAATGAAAAATAATATTTCTTTTTTTTTTGTTAGGTTCGAAGTTTTTTTAGAAATTATGATACACAATTTCGCTTGCCTTATTCGGCAAAAATGCGTTGTGAAAAAAAGCACAAATATAAATATTTTATATATATTTATATTTATATATATATTTTTATATATTTTACATAAAAAATAAGGGAGGTACCCTCTAGAACTGTTATGGGACCCTCACCCTCAGAAAAAAAGAAAAAATTTGCTTCGGGGAAAAACTCGATTCCCCCTGAAGCTGTTTGAGAATTTTCCCTACCACCCTTATTATGTATTTTTATTTTATTTAAAGACAAATCATTGACAAAACTTTCACAAAAATAGATAAAAAGTAAAACAACTGGGTACTCAGAGCTACATTCGAATATTTCTTTTCCAGCCCCCCGGCGTGGGCCGCGTCCCCAAAATGTGCAGGCATTTCCTCTTGGTCGAAACACTGAGTTCTGAAAGGGGAAGCTGGTCGCCCTGTGGCCCTTGGTTTCTATGATGAGCTTTTCACCCAGTCTTTGGGGAAATTTTTAGAGCCACTTCCCCCAGCCCCAAAGGGTCTCCGACCTATTGAATGAAGTTATTGAAAGGGGGAAGGTTTTAATTTTCGGACTTTGGGTCTCCCGTGGCTGGCGCTCCCCCCCCTTTAATACAGAGTAGGCAAGAGGTGTTTGCCAATGGGGCCCACCCCAAGGTGTACCCCCAGGCAATCGCTTTCCTCCTTCCAGGGGATAGTGGCTCCATCGGGGACGCTTTTGACTTCCATCAGACTTGTTTTGGGGTTTTCCTTGAGCTGGGCAACGGGCTGTGGCGGGTTTCTCTTTATTATGTCTTTGATCCCCTTTGTCTGGCATACTTCCCTTCTGCTGTGTGGCACACGAGACCATGGAGTTCCAAATTTGATCGCTGTGCCCTGCCGAAATACACCTATGTTCGGTGGGATGGGGGGCGGCTAGGCGTAGAGACAAACCCAAATGGCTTGGGTCGAGAGGGTGCCCGGGAGGAATTGGGAACAGCTAACAGGAAATTCCTGAGTGTGGTGTTTCATGCCAGGAGAGAGCTTTGTTCTTTCCTGAAGCATTGGAGAGCTTTGTGTTGGCGATTTTTTCCATGATCGGTTTGTCCAGTGGGACTTTTTTGTGTGTTTGGGAGGAGCTGGTTATGGAGGAGTTGTAAGGGTGTCCCACCGAATTGTGCTTCAGAAACGGGGGTCTTGAGCTCCTACCAATCTCTCAAGCGTTCGGGCACTTTTCTTGCTAATGCACTGGAAGCCAAAAACGAAGACAAAAAAGCAGGTGTAAAACATGCGTTGCTTACGCCCCTATCCCCCCAGTCGCATGGGGGGTTGCCTGCCCCATTGCTCATCCCCTTAGTGCAGGTTCAGTGCCTTTTAAAAGTTGATTCAGGTGTGCTTTATTTCATCGTTTTGGGGTTTGTAAAAAGGGGGTGCCACCTAAAGATAAGTGGTCTTGCATAGTAAGACCCCCTTGTGAGGGATACAGAGCATCTTGGGCTCAAGATCGCTTATTCACCCCTCCTTCATAAGGCATTCAATTTGCCCCGAGGACAGTATCGGGGCCCCTTGTGACCAGGGGGGTTCCCCCCAAGGGGTATGTTGGAGGGAGTTTGTAGTTGAGATTTCCGGGAGGATTCTTCGCACAGCTTTGATTATTTCCTGGTTCGCTGGATGTTTTCACTTAGAGGGTTTAGGTTAGCCCCAAGCCTTCTCCCTGTTTTTTCACCTTTTGTAGGTCCCCCCGAGGGATCTTCGTCCTCCCAGAGTGCCGTCTCCAGGTACCAGTTTGAGCCACTGGTAGGCGGGAAGTTAGTCTCTTACTGCCAAACAGAAGAGAAGTGGAGCAAGTGGGTCACCCCCGTGAACACCCCCTGAGATTGAATTTCATGTTCTCCAAACAAAGAATTGAGGGTTTGCTGTAGCCGGGGAAAGAAGGGAAAGAGAGGGGAACCGAACCGAAAAGCTGGCAAAAAAAGCTCTCTCCCACCTATTAAGGTTTCTAAAATCAAGTTTGCATTTCCTTGTTTCTGGTAGGCCCGATGTAGGCCCTTGCCGCATAGCTGCAGCTTCACTGCCCGGGGGGACCCCAAAACCCCCTTGGTGTGGTGGGAGTAAAATGGAGCTTCTAGGCGAATGTTTCTCACTGCTGCTTTGGCAACGAGAAGGCGAAAAAAGTGTTTCCAAAGCAAGGGTTGTTCCCATCCCCCCTTTTTCAAAGCACATGTGGGCCCAAAAAAAAAAATTTAATTTCTTCTGGGATTCGCCCCGCCCGGCAATTGTTGACGAAGTTGTTAACTCGGTGAGAGAATTGATGCGTTTACGAGGGCTGGGTTTACCATCTTTTGAGGTTGCTGAGGGCGAATTCCGTGTAAACCCCTGAAGGGTCCCGTGGGGGAAAAAAACGATGCCTTATAGGCTTCCCATTTTGGGAAAATTAAAGTTCAGTGTTGGTTTCCCCGGGTTGTCGTTGTGGCTGTGGTTCCCTGGTTTGGGTGTTGTCTCTTGTGCATTTGGGGCCCTGGGTTTATCCTTGGGGGGTACGTGTCGTCACTTGAATTTTTTATTGCTCCACTGTGTTACCTTCCCCAATTTTTTTTTAACCTGTGCGCAAATTTTTTTTTTTCAGTGGGGCTTTTTTGGGTCTGCCTTTTGATTCCGCGTGATGGGGCAGAGGGCACAGTTTTCCGTTCTTGGGTGTTGGCACTCCCTTTTTAAAATGAGTGGTTGCGTTTGCCCCCTTTCAGGGAATGCAAGAAGACATTGCGACAGAAAGGTTGGCCATGCTTTGGGTGGTGCCTGGGTTTAAGTTGGGGAACCCCCATTCACCCGCTTAAGAAGGTCTGTGAATTTCCCCGCTGCTATCGGCGGTGCTTTGGGATGTGGGATGTGTATGCTAGCGTGGGTTTGAATGCCAACAGAAGGTTATGTAGTGCGAGGTTGCCATTGGAATTTTATCGCTGTGGAGGTTGGGCTGCCTTGCTGGGGGCATATGTGATCCCGCACACCCCTTTTTGGCACGAATCGGCCGTCCCCGTTGCGTGCTCAAACTTCCACACCCCCCCTGCTGTGCCTCTTTTTCATTGTTGGTGGATTGTTTCCTGGCTTTTTTGGCTGGTGGGTTCTCGTCTGCCCTACTCAACTGTGTGATAAGCCCAGCTGAAGGGAAAATGGCGCATGGCACTTCCGCATGTGGTTCATTTGGGGGTGGCGGGGGGGGGGGGGAGAGGGGTGTCCAGTCCTTGTGGGGGCGGGGAAGTGTGTGCTGAGGCGGGAGGGCACTCACTCCCTCCCATAGTTAATGATCCAACAGTCAAAAAAAAAATAGTTTTAAATGGTTTAAAAAAATGTAATTTAAAAATATTTTAAAAATTTTAAAAGGGGGAAATCATTTCACTATACAGAATACAAAATTCAATTTAAAAAAAAAGATATGGATTCGTTTGAGCTCCCACCTGATACTCGGCTAAAAATAAAAACTAAGGAGCTGCCAGCATGCAGTGTCCTGATTAATTCTTCGAGATATTCTCTTACGTATGATCTGATGAAAAAAAACTTGGTTTACCCAAGAGTTACCCCCTGTTCTTATTTCGTATCTGAGCCGTGTGGCCCCTGCTGTGTACGGATTTATGTGTTAAACCTGTATTTGATTTCTGTTGGCGCTGGGGTCGAAATCGAATCAGTGGTGTGCCCATTACGGTCTAACGACGGATGGAACTTCCTACCACCAATCAAGAAAAGGTTGCTACTTGTGATAAACTTGCTGCCAAAATGATTCGTTTATGAACGCTCTGCAAAAACTGTGTCAAAATTTTCGAAGGATGGAATGTCTGGTCTGACCCTGAAAAGGGTGTGGACCCCCGTCAGGGGTCAACCAACCTGCAGAGATGTGTGCAGTCGGTTACCAATGCCTGTAATCGCATCCATACACCCGTCTGGTAGCAAAATGACCTTATTTTTTTTTTTTTTAAAGGGGAAAATTTGTTCCCATTTACGAAAAAAAGCAGAGGATAAACAAACTACAGACCCCACATTCTTGTCAATCATGGCAAATTCTTGAGATAATAACTACGTAAAATTACTTTTATATACTTAGGGCCCTTTATTTTTTCAGATGATGGCTGTAACATAGCCCCAGGCTGAGGAACGTTTTCTCAAACTCCTCTTGTCTTTTATTTTCTCTGCACTGGATGTATCACTGCGTGGCGTATGTTTCCCGAATGAAGTACCCAAAAAAGTTGCACATTTATTCACCTAAAAATTTCTCGTTTTGGGCCTTCAAAAAGACTTCAGAAAAGATGTTTAACTAACTCTTGCTAAACCTGTTTCTATGTGACACCCAAAAATGGATGTATCAAAGATCAGCCATTTGGGGGAAACGCTGGTCTTTGCTAGACTACGGCACCAGGTATCTTGGCGAAATGCAAGTCTCAAACTCTGGTCTGTGCTACACCTCTTTAAAGTGTCTTTTGAAGTTCTCACAAAACCGTTACAAGCCCAAACAGTCGGTGATGATTCCATAAAGGGAAGTGTTCAGAAGTCTACTTTAAAGGCCTTTTTCACCCCCAAAAACGGGTCCCCGCATAAACAGATGACGCAATGTGATTTCTTGATATGACAAAAATAGCGTTCTTGGGCCATAGCTTAGAGCTTAAACCCCTAGGAAAACTGTGGTAGGGTTTCATTTTTTCTGAGAAAAAAACAAAAAGATAAAGGTCTCCCGGGCACCTAAGTTTAAAATTTATTTAGGAGTGTTAGAGCCCTTGATGAAATATATCCCAAGCTGAAATTCAACTCCAAAAAAGCGATGAAAAAACAGGTGTAATCATGAAAAAAAGGGGCCGTATGTATTTGTGTACTGCCAAGCCCTACCCCGTTTTAGTCGACACAAGAGGGTTTCAAAACGCCGGGCACAAATTTTTCATCATTTTCAAGAATTTTTGTCCACCGTTCATTACGAATTTAGGGAGCGCCTTCAACACCCGGGGAGATGGTAACCTTATTTAAAATAAAGACTAAGTTGTCAAAATACCACATTAGCTCCCCTTGAGAAAAGTAAAAGGACACTTTGGGGCTGTACCCTTTTTAAGAGCTCATTTTATCAGGTCATTCATTTCTCGAAAAACTAAACCCCGGGAAAATTTGAATATCACTTTTTTAAATTTGCGCAATAAAGGCAATTGACCAAATGAATCTCTGGCCACGCTGGTCAATTCCTCCGTTTCTTAAAAGGCTTTTTAAATATAATGTTTAATAAAGGTAAAATTAAGGGGAAGGGTTTTCAGTGCTGAAATTGTAGCGATCTTACTCTATAATTAAAGGAAAGGGGTTTTTCTTTAACATAAAATAAAAACCTTATATTATAGACAGAGAGAGAGAGAGAAAGGGGGAGAGGAGAGAGGAGCAGGGTTGGGGGGCGAGTCTTTGGGCCTTTTACTATCATGCGTCAAAGACCAGGTTCAGAGCTAAAGCTAGTACCACATGGTCCCCCCTTGGCTGCAGGGGATCATCACGAAAACAAGCCAAATTTTTTTTTTACCTTAGCCCCCCCACCCACTTGGTACCGTAGCAGGTTAATTAAACCCTTTCCCTCAATCTTTAGTCTTCCTGTATGTTATTCCTGTATGTTATCATTTACGGTTATCATGGTAAAAAATGGAAGACAAGTGCGTGTACTCGGTACAGTTGTTCGCTGTATTTGATATCAAGCTCAGTTACAAAAAACATACCTTGTGTACGTCAGTTTAGAGGGAACTAGTGGATTGATCACCTGGTTTTTGCACTGTATACTGTATAAAACTAAAGTATTTTGAAACACGTGTATGTGGTTAGTTATAATTGTCAGGTGCACTTTCCCCTTGACATTTATTTTTTTGTAGGACTAGCAATGTAGTAGTAAAGGGGAGTGTTTTTAGTGGTTGGAGGGGTTATTCACAGCTCCAGCCGCCTTTTTGCGTTGGTCATCTAGTTCTATCTTAGTTTCAATTGCCTTCTTTTCCTCTTGAAGGTTATGTATGTATACTGATCTTCCCCTTACTTTCAAGGGTTGTTCTATACCCGCAACTCTAAAGCTGAAGAAAAAAATTTCCTAAAAAATCCCTTTACCCCCCGGTATCCCAACTTTAGCTGTCCTCGTGTTCCTTTTTTTTATTCTGAATATTTTTTCCCCGTTACCTTGTCAGTTCCTTTCGTTTTTTTGTTTTCGTTATCATATCCCCCCAAATCTTCCTGTCCCCAAGATTGAATTACCCTTTAACCCCCTCCGGGTAATTCCTTAGTCGGGGAAATTTGTTTTTGGAGACCTCTGCATTTCTCCAATTTCTTTATATGCTTGTGGGTTCCATAAAGGCGTGCATACTTAGTATGGGGGTGACGTCCGGTGTACTGTGTCATGAATGACCCCCCTTCTTAATGTGTAAAGCTATTTTTATATTTACCAACGGCATTGTTTGCGCGTTTTGTGGCATTTGCGCTTTGGAAAATGAATTCTACCCCAAGGTCCTCCTTGAAAGAGGTTTTTTAGTTTTCCTTCCCCCCCAAACCCCGCCCTTTTCCGTCTGCGTCCTACCTGTCCCTTCCCCTGTTCATAACTTTGCACTTGGTGGGGGGAAATCCAGGAGTATTTTTCAAACCTGGGCCGCGCCTGTCCGTCCATTCATGGCTTTTCTTGGTCTCGTCCGCTTGTATTTCTTCATTGTTTTATGTCATCGCGAACAGGAAACCTCTGACACTACCCTTCTTTCATGTATTCACATATACAAAAAGCACCCCCGGCCTATGATGATTCTTGTGAATCCCATTCGACATGCACCCCTTCTGACCCTTTCACGAACAATCATTTGTGTTTTCCTCCCGTCAGGATGCCTTTATTATTGCGTCTTTTCCTGTTATTCCCGCCTGTTTATAGCTTTTTCACCCCGTTCTCTTCTCTCTCTCTCCCCTTCTCTCTCTCTCTCCTCTCTTCTCTCTACTTCCTTGGATTTTCATTGGTTTTTTGGGTGGGTTGTGGTGGTGGGGTTTTTGTTTTTGGGGTGTGTGTGGTGTGTGTGTGTGTGTGTTCACATCTTTTTGGTCAGGTTGTGGCTAGTACACTGCGCTGGTGTGCGGGGTCAATTTACCTTTGTAATGACCAGGTTGGGGCCTCGTCGCTTTTTTTGCTTCCACCATTCCCCCGTGGTGACCAACCTTCGTTTTAAACCTTAAATTAACGTGACTTTTCAAATTTCAAGTAAAAAAAACCAATCTTGTTTCTTTATTCCCCAAATCATTTCCATTTCCCTTTGTTTACAAATTCTTCAAGCTAAATAATTCGTCAGTTTTCGGGTTCAAATTCAGGACGTTTATTGGCAAAAAAATTTTTACACGTATATTGTTCGATACTTTAATTTTCCTTTGTCTTGTTTTTTATTCGTTTTATTATGAAAAATTTTTTTTGGGTTGAATGTTTGGTTTTACGAGGTCTCTGGTGTACTAGTAAAAGGTCGTTTGTGAGGGAGTCGATGAAAAAAAAAAAAGGTCTTTTTAAGGATTTGATATTTGGTTGTTTTGCGAGGACATTTGGTACAAGATGATTTTTTATGTGGTCTTTTTTATAATAAATGGTGTTTTATGAGGTTGTCTGTTTTACTAAAATGTGGTTTTGTGAGGCCCCAGTTTTTTGAGTCTGGTGCTAGAAATTTTGTTTTTCCTTTTAACCCTCAATTGCAATAAAAATTTTTTTTTTTTTCTCTTCTCTCTCTCTCTCTCTCCTCTCTCCTTCTCTCTCTCTCTCTTTTCTCTCTCTCTCTCTCCTTTTTTTTTTTCACAGGGGTTTTACAAAGGGTTAAAGGGTCCCTAGTTTTTGACAGTTTTACAGGTTAAAGGATTTTCCAATTTATTGGCAAGCTAAAAGGGTTTACCCACATCAGTCATTTGAAAACTTTTATTTTATGAGACATACGTAGGGGAAAAGGATGAAGTTGGAGCCATTGTGGGCCCGCATTTCATTTGATCACTGTTTATCCGTTGACATATTATGCTGTACGATGTGTTCCCTACTGAGTCTCCCGGGTATGTATATCTCAGATGGGTGAGGTTCGGGAAGGGTACAGCCAGAGTGAAGTTGCTGCTTTCTGCCGTTTGTGGCTAAAAACTTTTTTCCGCTGTTCCCGAAGTGGATCCAAGTGTGGTATTTTGACAATATTTGGCCTTTTAATAACAGTAAGGGCCCCCCCAATCCCTCCCATGTTTAAGGCTCTGCTGAAAAGACAGATCTATCCGGATGGGTAGGCGAGAGTGAGAGTCTTGCTCTTTCTTATCTGTCAAGCAGTCGCGATGAGAGGGGGGGGGGAGGCAAAAAAAGAAAATGGAGCATCTAAGGTGTGAGGTACTTTTTTGGCTCGTACAGAATCTTGCAACCCCTATGTCAAGCAGATGCGAGATACGGCGAAGTGCTGTAAGCTTCCGGGTGCCTTGTTTGCAAATTTACAAAAAGGTTTTCATGGTTAGTTTGGATCAAATTTACCCCAAAGGTATCAAATTCTTCTCCAGGTACCAACATTCCTTCTCCTTACTCTGCACCAGCTTTTCACATTC